>JANHFO010004475.1:33473-45581 GCA_032468095.1 Pareas carinatus
CCCGCCCTCGCCACTCCGCTTCGGAGTCGCAAGCTACTGGACACTGTCTCTGGCCCGGCTGGGCCTGTGCTAAAACCTCGGCACCCGCACCCCCCCCCCCCGTGGACTGCGCCTTTGGCTAACTTGCTACCAGGCAAGAGCCGGCCGTCTCTCGGCAGCTCGTCAGGCTCGGCTGGGCACGGGGCAGAGCAACCAGGCACAAAAGATCAGGACCACATGTGAAGTTCCAATTAAACAGATTTATTACTAATCATGCCTGTGCACAAGAACCTATTCAACTAACTGTTAGCACTATCTTGGCAGTGGATAAGGGTCAACAGAATTGAAAAAGGGGTTGGATTTGATCTATTTGTGGCTAGGTGGAAACTGTAGGCTAATTCCTCTTTTGACTTTACCCCCGGGTTCTGCCACTCCTTTTCTTACACAACTAGTAAGAATACTGATCACTAGGTGGCAGCAAAGAGTTTAAGTGGGTTTTTTTGGTATCTCTTGACTGCCATCTAATGGTCATTTGGATTTGTACTGCTGATACATCAGTGTTGTTTTAAAACTGGAGTTTGAGAAAACAGGATTGCTGTATATGTATAGGGGGAGAGATTGTCCTATTCTTCGAAATAGAAAACAAAGCAGCTATGGAAGCAGGATTTCTCTTCTCCCACAAATTTGAAACAGATGTAGAGCAAATACACCAGATAAAAAAGACCATTCCCATGGCAGATCTGTTGAAATCCACTAAGTTGATCCCACCCCATCCTCTCAAACACTCTCCTCCATGAACCTTAAGTTTGTCTGCATGAAATGTCTTGTTTCGTCATAACATGCAGAACTTCCACATTAGATAGCTAAAGCCACCATTGGACTGTCTTAGTAGCAAGTTGACAGTAGGAAGCAATTTCATGAGATCATGTCCTCTACAAACATAGCTGTCTAAGGACAAGGAGGCTGCGTGGATGGGTTGTCAGAAAGCTCAAGGCCAGCTTTAAAAATGAATTGAATTACAGTGATTACAATATGGATAGTATTGAATGCATTTCATCAAGGAGAAAGATGAAAGGAATAGATTGACAAGTTGGCAAGGTAGAGGGAGTTGTTCAACTCACAGATGATGCCAGTAGCACAGATGTATTGGAGGATGGAGTAATGCAGGAGATTCTGCTTCTCCTATTGTGGCAACTGGCAATCCTCAAGAATGATGGAAGACTCTGTCTTTAAAGTGTGTCTGTGTAGGAGATGACCAGACTGAGCCTGAGGGAAGGGTCAAGGGTGTCATCAGTCATCAGTCCCTTCGTTCCACAAGAGATCTAAGTCCAGTCCACTTTGAATTCCATTGGCTCTTATCTATGGCCAATTTGCTTTGACCATTAGTAATTCAGATTCTTATAGAGAGCGTTAAATAGGCAATAAACCTGCAGTCCTTTGAACTACCTTGCTTCCTGGTTTATTGCATCCGACAGTCAGCTATAGTCTAGATGGCTTTAATACATGAAATGGCATTTCTATATTGTGTCCTCTTTGCCAGGCTATAAAACATCTTGATGTGACAATGGATGGGACAAGGGAAGCATGGAGGTCAGACCAGGAAAAATGGCAGTTTGCAGCTATTTGGGCAAGAGTTCAAATCACAAAAAGAATCCAGCCTTGTGAAAGCATCTTGGAATTTAATAATTTTTACTGCCAGTAAGTATCTGTAACCAAACTCTAGTTTTGAAAAGACACAGTGGTGCCTTCAAAGCATTTAATATGTTGACTCTTAGCTAAGAGGCCTGAATAGATGGGATTACAAAAAGAACCTCCTCATATAATCCTGATATAACAGTCAGTGAGAGTAACTTTGGGAGACTAGAGGAAGATCTCAACCTAGACAACATTCTGATAAGAAAAATCTGAGTTCAAAGGAGGAATGGGTGGAGAAAGTGTCTTAGAAGGAAACCTCCCTAGTTCTCAGAAAATTAAAAACAAGGGTGTGTGGGAAAGATGCTTTCAGACTCGCAAACTTCTATTGTCATAACCTTACAAAAAGGTAGCATTAGTACTCATGGTTTTGGTTTCCTGTCTGGACTTCCTTGAGGGACTGACACCTATTTATAAGAAAGGAAAAAACCAATGTATTTGCAATTATTAATTCCATCAAGGAGTATCTGGAAAGTGGGCTTGTCCTCTAAATAATATCTGATTTGTTTGTCATCATAAATGGTGCATTACCCTTGGTTGGACAAAGCAATAGTAGGACTTGCCTACAAGATATTGACTTTCATTTATTCCACACTATCTGTCACACTGAAGATAAGTGCTTAGGGGCAAATCACAAGGCAAGGGGACAAAGGCATGGAAAAGGCAAAAAAAGGACCTACCATGAAACAAGAGTCGTAAATGATCTTTCTCCAACCATCATCTCCAAAATGAATATGTGTTGAAACTCAATAATACATTTAAGAAGGTAATACAACTAATTAGCTAGGCTGACTTTATTGACTTTATTTTGAATTCTTTGTGTGTGAGAGGCCAATGACTTCCTTTGTTTTCTCCCGCTTTCCCTTTCTTCAATAAACTCCTTTTTCTATCTGGAGACTTAGCTTTATTGATTTTATAAGAGATGTTCTCATTAAAACCATCCTCACACGGAAGACTGCAGTTACAAAGTATCCCTTGTGTTCCAAGATTGGCACAACATTTGTTAAGTTCTATATATCTGGGCGATGGGCAGGAAGAACCAACGATGCCAACAGATGCCACCACAGGCACACAGAGAATTTAGCATTGTAACGGATTGTTTAAAAGCAAGTGATGAAATATGTCACAATAACCTGCACAATAATCCAGGAAATCTTGATTGTGTTCCTCCCTACATTGTTTGGATGATGTACAGGCTGTTATGCCCATGGCTGCTTGCACACATTCAAGTGAAATTCAGGAAAATATTCAGATTCTGTCTTAGTATGAAGCAGAACTAATTGTAAGAGTTTGGGGTCAAGCTGAACTGATGCTGCTATTGCTATTTTTGTCCTACCCCCTCTTTTTAATTAAAAAATATTTTCCAGTCTCCTGTCCTTCAGTTTCCTTTGGATCAGGATACATTAATTTTTAGTGGAAATTTCTAAATTACCCAGAAAACTATTGATATGAGTTTCGGGGTGCTTTTAGAAAGAGGTGAATTCTTAAGATTCAATTTCTCTGATAGGAAATTCTGATGACATTTTATGCCAGCTTGAAAATCTCTAACTTATATCGAGGCTTTCTTATGCCACTCCGTTGACTTTTCATATCACTTCCTAAACAGCAGAACCTTTCAGTCTATCATACTTGATTCAATCAAATTTCCTGCATTATGGATCAACAATTCGATTCGGTTCAAAAAAAATACATTGGATCTATGGTCTTTCTTTCTTCGCTCCATGTTATATTTTGATGTGTCACGCTGAAGCAGAGCATTTCCATGGCAAATGTAAACACAAAGGCTGAAACAACTGTTTTGGAATATCCTGCACAAATAGCAGATTAACGAGTAGCAGAGACATTAGATGAAAATGCCATTATGGTAAATTCATTAAAAAAATATGGGCATAATCACCAGAGGTGCATATTAAAAAGAGATGGAACTTTCATGATCATCCAATCATGGACCAGTACTGTATCTCTGATGTTAATATAAAAGACGACCTGGAAAATACCTTCTAGGCTAGTAACTGAAAGGCAATAAAATAGATGCCCTTCACCTGGAGCACAGGGACTATCACTGAGAAAGCAAACTTTTGGTCAGTCATTTGTTGCACAAACACATGAAAGGGAGGGCCCTCGAAACGTGGCTCTTGGTGGATGTCTCTATGGTAAAAATGAGAACCAATGAAATAAAACCTTCTTTCAGAGAGCAGAGATCCAGGTCAAGTAGATTACCAGCAGCCCCTTGATTTGAGACCAAACATGAACTGAAAGCTAATGAAGATCATATGAACCTGTCATAATATGGCCACACTACACAATATCTACCACAGTTTTAATGATGCATTTTGTACTAGCTGCAGTTTCTAGTCTATCTTCAGGGCAAAACAGGAAGGCAGATGCAATGGTCAAATCCTGTACATATCAGGAATGAAAGAATGGATCGTGTAGGGAGATCTGGCTACAACATCTGCCACTCCATTGATTGCCAGAGTTGACTTGGCCGATCTGGCTAACTAGGTGGGTTTCCTCTTCATCTCAAACCCCTCCATGTGCACCCCTCCAAAATGGCTGCTCAGTGGAAGAGGACAAATAACCCCAAAAGGAGTGTACTGACCTTTGGTCAAGGGTATAGAACAGCTGCTCTGTCCTGCAAGAACATCCAAACAAGCTCAAGATCCAATTATTTAATGATAACATATAACTGGCATAACAAACAAAAGCAATAACATTCAAAAAACACAACGAGGGTTCCATAAACACTCAAATTTCTGGATTGGAAGCTGAATCAGGCCTTAAAAGACCTCTGGAACACAGAGAGTAAAGCCCTATGCATCTCTGGAGGGACACATACTTCCTCAATCCCACAGGATGACAATATTCAATTGAGGGAACCTGCAGTATATCCTCTACTGAAAGAAGAGAATATTTGTAGTTCAGGGTTGAACTGCGGGGTCCCTGGTACTGAGTTTGGCTGTTTTCCTCCAGAGTTTCATTACCAAACTAGGTAACATCATCAGTGCCCCCTCTGTCTGAATGTACTGGCTGGACAGAAACAATTGGAGACAGGCCTCAGGTAATCAGGCCCCTATGAAGAGCTTTATAGGTGACAGGTAGCATCTTGAATTGCACCCAGAGGCCAACTGTAAACTATTGCAGCTTATGTAACAGCAGTGCCACATGATTATAATGAAAAGTGCTTGATAACTTCTTGCACCACTGTATTTTAAAAATGCTGTAGCTTCTGGATGGTCCTGAAGCCCGTGTGAAGAGCATTGCAGTAGTTTGGTTGCAAAGTGACCCAAGTATGAGTGATAGCCTAAAGGTCCTCTTGGTTTTTGGTTTACCTCAGGCTTCCACTGCAGAATCAATGTCTGGCCTAGTAAACAGAGAGATCGTTTTAGTAGCCATGGACTGCTTGAATGAAGTCAGTGGTTCTTCTCCTCTCAGCTAGCAAATCTGACGTTGGAAGTTGAGGAGGTGAGGCACAATTTATTTATCTATGTCCAGGATTTATAAGGCCGTGCAACTCAAACATTGTGATTCAAACATTGGGAGGAAAGAAAGAAAAGGAGCAAAGGATGTAAGTTTGGAAGATTCACTCTCACAAGTTCATTGTCTGCGCTTCTTTTTCAGAATATTGTTATCACACCAATCCAACCAGTCTTAGAAAAACGGAGGAACCAAAATAAACCTACTACAGTATGGTAGGAATAAACAAAGAAGAAATGAATTCGTTCTCTTTAGAATTTCTCAGCCTAAGATTTCTCAACCAATAAGTTAGCTCTGCATCAATTCTTTTTTTTTAAAAAAAAGATTGGACCTGTGATAACTTTAAGAAATATAAATTCCAACAAGATATGAATGAAGGAATGAGAAAAGATTGCCAGCACTAAGCATGCAGAAAAGCTGCTAACAAATTCATCATAAATTACACATTTGGGCCTTGAATACTGTTTCCAAAATTGGATTTAGTTTCTTCAGACACCTTATGTTCTTTCTCATACTGAATTGGCAACTGGAAATAATAATGTTTCGCTAAAAATGTCAGCTCGTTGTGACAGAATGGATTGTGGAAAAGAGATAACAAGGAGGAGTCTAGAACCGGGGATTAGAGTCCTATAGTCAGTCTCACTGCATTACTGCTGCGACCTTCCGATTGGCAGATGCTTCTCCTAAGAGCTGGTCACATGAGGAAAAGGAAGTCCAACAAAGCCAATCGCTTCACTTAATATGTGCTATAAGACAGCACCATTCAGAAATGAGCAATAGAGATACAAGAGCAATCAATCAGAAGGGCAACACATTTTATGCTGGTATGATTTTCTGCTGACCATTTTAATTCAAAAATAGAGAAATGCTGGAGTGTATATGGAACAGAGTAAGAAAAAAGCAGCATGAGATGACAGGACTCATTTACAAAACACATATACACAATTTTTCCAGAGAGAGAGAGGGAGAGGGGAAGAGAGAGGGAGGAAGGGACGGAGGGAGAGAGAGAGAGAGAGAGAGAGAGAGAGAGAGAGAGAGAGAGAGAGAGAGAGAACAGCAGCCCTCTTGAATTGTGACTTTTCAAGCTGAAGCTCTTACACATAACTCTTCTGAATCCAGAGTATGAGAGGAAGACACCTCTTATTATCAGTGATAGTTTATTTCTACTGAATGTTATTTTAAGGATGAATGTGCTAGTCTTGGTGCTGAGGAAGAATTGCAGCCTAATTTTGAATAACAACGAAGCTTGAAGAAAAGGCACTGTACATTTCTCTGCTAAAAAAGACATTTCACTACAATGGTTCTAACATTTCCTCTGGCTTTAATTTTTCAGAAAATGTGAGGTAACCTTTTAGGAAAAACTTACAGTGCGGGTGGCAAGGAGTATTAATAGTATGGCAAATGTTTGCATCATATGTTTACATCAGATTCTGTGGGGGGGTTTGGAAGAAGAAACATACAGGTAGAACTCTACATGTGACCTATGACCATTTTTCACCCTTACAACCATTACAGCATCCCCAAGGTCATGTGATCAAAATTCAGTTGCTTGGCAACTGATACATATAAATACAGTAATGACTGTATTTATATGTAATTACATTTATGTAATAAATACATAAATGACTATTACTGTGTCCCAGGGTCATGGGGATCAGCTTTTTTGCAACCTTTTGACAAGCAAAGTCAACGGGGATAACAGCCGTGTTAGTAACTTAACAACTGAAGTGATTCATGTAACAACTGTGGCAAGGACGGTCGTAAAATTGGAAAAAACTCACTTAACAAATTTCTCACTTAGCAACAGAAATTTGGGGCTCAATTTGGCTCATAAGTCGAGGACTACATGTATAATGTCCCACTTTTCTCAGGTTCATTAATGCATCATGATCAACTTGATTTCACTGAACAAGTTATCCTTAGCTATCATTAAGATGAAGGGTAGGATATAGTTGACAATGTTCATCAGAGGAATAGGATAAATTAAAGCAGTATTTACACTTTTTGGCTACATTTACTTGAATCAGCTAATGGAACCTGTTAGAAATGATGCAATTATTTCCCACCATTTTCTTCACTAATGAAGAATGTGTTAATGTTTTTCAATATTTAAAAACTGTTTTAAAATGCATATCCGGGAGAATAAGGTTATCAATGACTACTGGTCTTGATGATGATAATGACTCTCCAACATAATGCCCATGGAGCTCTTCTGATGCTTACAAGACTCTCAAAGTATTTGCACACTAATAAATGCTTACACTGTAAGCCATCCAGAGTTGCAGCAGAATGAATGAATAAATGAATGAATGAATGAATGAATGAATGAATGAATGAATGAATGAATGAATGAATGAATGAATGAATTCTTCTAAAATGCTGATTTATCATGCTCAACCTGAAAACAACTTCAGTTGAACTTCTTGGGGAAGATAGATCAACTTTGGACAATGGATCACTACATTTAACTAGACAACAGTTGATAAGAGATGGTATTAAGAAATGATTGTGATATTTGATCCAGGAGAAGTCAGAGTTAACTGTTGGGGTGATTGGGGATAAATTAGTGGTCAGCTTCATACAAGTTGAATAAGATAGTAGTTTGTTAACAGAGGATTTTGATATTTTATTCTTGCATTTATATTTTAATTTGTTGTTCTCTCTGTTAACTATTTGGTCATTAATATAGTAGGTATATGACAGGTTAATAATTTGTAACCAGAATTAGAAGTTTAAAACTTTTTGGGCCTGTTTTGCAAGAGGTGGGAAACTAATATTGTAATATATTTATCAGTATTCAGCTAAGGGGGAATAATATGTCTTCTAAGTGTGTTTGTGGGATTTTTTTTAATGCACTTTTTAAATGTTTTCTTTTCTTTATTTATTTGTTTGTTCTTGTGAATTTTCCTTTCCTTTCTTTTTTTGGGGAGCTTTGTATTTTAACTTTTTTTGAATAAAAATAAAAATATTTGTGAAAAATAAAATATTGAACTGTGTATTTGATTCTCTCTTACTTTCTTTTACTGTTTATTTCTATGTCATCTGATATAAGAAAATTGTGATTATACTGCTGAACTACCTTAAGTTGAGACTGAAGATTAATGTTCTAAAAGCATCGATTTGCTAAAAAAAGTTATGTGTTGATGGCATGTAACATTGCCATCTGCAACAAGTAGCCTATGGGTCAATTTTATGTAGTCCTTGACAAATTTATCATTGATTACATAGTCAGCCAGATGTTTAGACAGGATTTGATATTTTTATCCACCCATCAAGTCTTTCCCAAGCACCTGGGATAGGCAGATGTTGTTTGATAGGGTTGAAGGCATTGTTGCAAAATGTAAGCTATTCCAAGAAAAACTGCCTTTTGCAATTGACAATGATTTTGGCAGCGCCAGTGTTCTGAGATTACGCCATTTTATTGTCAAATATTAGATATCCACAAGCCTTCTACTACAGGGTATCGATACCATCTAACCCTAGACAAATATAGATGAGTCTTTTCCAGAACCCACTTTAATGCCCATCAATCAGCACTGTTGTGGAGAAGATTTCATGGCACTCCTTATTGACAGAGACTTTGCCCCACCATACACTTAGGGGTCTGGTCTTGACAATTGTATGCTTAAATCTCATCAGTCAACAGTATCCTCCACCACAGAATTACAGCTTGTTAGGAAAAAATTGTTTATGCCTGCTCAGAATACTATGTTCTCCTTGACTTTCTCAAGTACTTTATACTTTTAAATAGGCTGCTCTCCTTCATAATGACTTATTGTATAGGCTAAAACAAAATAATAAGTTTCTCAAGGATATTTGTACAAAGGTTGATGACCTCTTCATCTTAAACTTTTTCTGCTAGCTGTGGTATGACAATCCTTATGTTTATTATTGCCAGACTCCACCTGCTTGGATTTAAAAAGTAGGGCAGCACTTTCTCTCTGAACTTTTTATAAAATTCTGGAGAGGAAAACATCATTGTTGTTGGCTTTCATTGGCTTGAAGCTAACATACAATCATTTTTTCCTCTAGAAATACCATTGGTATTTATATCACATTATCAAGTAACATTACTTCCAGGGCGATTTTGCTCCATGCTGTGAAATAGTATGTCAGCTAGGTTTTTGTGTGTTAGTTTGTGTAACGTTAAATGACAAAAAAATTGCAACCAATAATCTGAGTTATCTCATCAAAATCTCAATAACACTTTCCACTATTCTACAGTGATATGACAGGGTAATATTATAATTCATAATTAATATACTATTAGAAGCATGCGTTCTTATACATGTTTTGTGTTTATTTTCTTACACTCAGATTGTCTTGATTCAGAAACAGTATACAGTGAGGCAATGTCAAGAGATTTCATTTCAAAAAAGATATTGTTAATTTACCTTCTAGAGTCAACCTCTCTCAAGATAGCTCATGGCATAAAATAATGCAATGAAAGGCCTCAGGATTAATAAAAATCCAGTGACAATAATAGAAAAGAAATCTACATTGAATAGTGACAAAAGACAGTATAATGAAACAAAGAGAAATAACTAGTAAGCATAAATAAAAATATTATGGGTGAACTTTCTACAGTACTGATACATTCTCCTATTCTCCCTTGGTTTCTTCCTTCATCTCTGACTGAAACATTTGTATTTTACTATTTTAATAATAAAATATCTTTAGAATACAAATAATTGTAATAGGACAGCCTAATTTCAGAATGTTAAAAAGAAAACCGCCCAATAATATTTTAAATCGGGGGGAGGGAGCAGCTCATGAAAAGGGCATGAAGAAGAAGTGGCAGATCCTTACCGATTACAAAGGGGAGTTTTAAAAGTAGACCAATACTTCAAGCAAATTGTACCCCTCTCAAGCAATCAGGTGATTGCATTGTCCCAAGGTTTGGGGTCAAACTGCTTTGAGGTCTTCTCAAGTTTTATCTATGTTCACATGCCAGGACAGGCAACAAAGCGATGTGACTGGTATTCCACTTCAGGTGAAATGCAAACCTATTTTGTGCAGGCACACATTTGTAAGACAGCCTGGGATGCCGTTGAAGGAAAAGTCTTGAAATGGTTGTGCCAAACCTTTGAAGACTAATGCTTCCAACGTGTCCTTGATATGATCAAGCCACATTCCAAAGAAAAGGTTTTGAGCATTTTTTAGAAGGCTAGTAGTGATACAGCCTGATGAACCTCTGTTGCTCTGAATGAAAAATATTGATCCATCTGATCTTTTCCGTGTTAAACTGTATTTTAGGGGAGGTACTTTTTCATTTTTATGTATAGGATTTTTTCATTTATGCGAGCTTGCCTGTTCAAAGGAGTTACCAAGCAAAAAGGGACGGAAATGTGACTTCTTGACTTCATGACTTACTAACCACAAAAAAATCAACAGAGTACAAGTAGTCCTTGACTTACAACAGTTCATTTAGTGACAATTCAAAAGTTACAATGGCATTGAAAAAAGTGATCTATGACCATTTTTCATACTTACGACCCTTGCAGCATGTAATGTACATTTCGATGCTGAACAACTGTTCATATTTGTGATGGTTGCAGTGTCCTGGGATCACATGATCCCCCTTTGGCCACCTTCGGACAAGCAAAGTCAATGGCGAAGCCAGATTCACTTAACAACCGTGTTACTAACTTAACAGGTGCAATGATCCACTTAACAAATGGGGCAAAAAAGGTTTTAAAATGGGGCAAATTCCTCATTTAGCAACATAAATATTGGCCTCAATTCTCGTGGTAAGTCGAGGACTACCTGTATACATGTAGAACTGCGGTTTATCCTGTGTTTACTTTTTTACCCATCACTTGCTCTTTATTGGAAAGAATGGCTATTCGAAGGCATTTTCTTTTGTTTGCCTTCAAAGGTACACCCCCACTTCCCACTCCAAGCATCAACCCTTTGACTTTCTTCCTGGTAGGATGTTGTTAGCCAGGTGCTAGGTTTTGCTTGTCCCAAATATGTATTTCCTGTAAACAATCTCTTTTCTATGATAGTTATAATCACTAATCATTCTTCAAGTGAAATTTCTCCTCTCAGGAAGGCTGGCACACCGAGAGAGAATGATTCAATCTCATTCCACTAATCTTAAAGTGAACGCAAGCTAGTATGAGGGAAGGCTGTTCCTTCACAGAAACTCAGTCCCAAGCTGTTTAAGATATCAAACCCGAAATTTACAAATGGATTCTGAAATTGTACCCTTCTTTTTTCAGGTCAGATCACCTTGAAAGTAATTACTCCCCATAGTTTTAATGGGTGCCTTGCTTTATCTTTTCATCCTGTCATTAAATATGTAACTAGCAATCATCAGTAGTCGGGGACCCTTCCTGCTTCAAGATAATACTGATTGTATTCCAAATGGAACAAAGTTTCTCTATTGTAGTACCCTGAAGCAGAACCACATTCAGAAAGTCATGCTTAGCCATCAACGCAAAACTATGTTGCTGCACCTGTAGAATGTCTGTCATTTCCTGAATGCTCCTTTTACTAACACTGTTCTCATGCTGTGTTTGTCTTCCACTAATTTAAAAAAGAAGATGATTTAGAGCTGTGGCAAATTAGGAATGGGTCCCTGAGACAAAATACCAGCTTCATTTCAAATATGCAGTAGAAACAAACAAGTCCCGTAACTTAATTTTGCATTGATATCAAAGCTGGGACAGCATCTTCCATCACACTGCACTGTCCCCTGCCTTTCAAAATTTCAGTATTGGTAGCTGAAATTTTGGTTGGCTGATTCCTTATGAATTGAACATTTAGAAGATATCAGAGCCAGCAGCAGGGAGAGGGAGACCATCCCTGTCTTCTGTTTTTCACCTCAAACTTAATGTGGCATATTTGTCAGTGTTGTAGTATCTGTATATCTCTATCTCTATCTCTCTATCTCTATATAGATATACAGTAGATAGAGATAGAGATAGAGATAGAGATAGAGATAGAGATAGAGAT
>JANHFO010004476.1:2924-19281 GCA_032468095.1 Pareas carinatus
CATTTTATTAATATAAAAGGCACCTATTTAATATAACAAAATTTCAAAAGCTTATTTAATTATAACAAAATCATAAATGCTTATTTAATTATAAAATCTTTAAAGGTTGTTTAATTATAGCAAAATTATTAAAATTAGTTTAATTATTACAAAATAATTGAAGCTTAATGTGATAGTTTTAATGTGATAGTTGTTCCTGCTAGAGAGAGAATGAGAAACAGAGACAAAGAAAGAGAGAAAAACAATGAGAGAAAGAAAATGAGATAGACAGAGAGACACACAGAAATAAAGAGAGAGAGAGAGAGAGAGAGAGAGAGAAAGAGAATTGCCGCTGCTGTCGCTGCAAAGCCATGAGGGTAAAGAACCGCCGTCCTGCTTAAACCTACACTTAATATAGTATAGGTGGGGCAGAGGCAGGCGTGTTTTATTGGATGCGTCTGGCGCACAAACCACCCAGATTTTCCCACCGTGGGCCACAGGTTAGCGTCCTCTGATTTAAAGTACATGTTAAAATGTAATAATGATGCATGAATTTTAAATGCTTATCAGCCATGATTTACTAAAAATTACAGAATATCCTTTATCAAATGCATACCATAAAGCACAATATATGCAGAAAATTATATATATTGTTTAAAAAAATGAGTGATCACAACTGATAAACATTAATAGTCTAGGAGTACAGCATATCACTATGCAACCATCTTTGATAGAGATTATATTTGCCGAATAGACTTTTATTTCCATCTATGTAAAAACTGTGAAGAAGGTAGTCGCATTGTAATGAAATGTATTAAAATATTTCTATTAAAATCATTTAAGTAATGCTATGAACTTTAAACTTTTACCTGTTCATGTCATTGTCTTCAGACTGCATTGTTTCAATGTCTTATTTTCAAGTGAGAAGGATAAAGAAATCAAAGGCAACTGCTCATCTGATATTTTGAAATTCACTGAGTTTTAAATTTAGTACTTTTAAAGACAATGTTAGCATAAGTATCATTTTTAGATAAACATAGCATATAAGTACTAGTTTAGCAGAAGTGGAAATGCTGTTTCTAGGTTAGCACTTAACTATGGTACAGTTCTTTCATAAATACTGTATTTGTATGAATAATATACACATTTTAAAATTTGTTATGCATAAAATCAGGCCATCTTATTAAAAAAAATCATTTAAGCCAATGATTTAGTCAGTGAAATACTGAGCACCACTTACAGAGAGCATTTGCATCAAAGATAATTCCACCTATAATCTTAGTTTATTCCATTTTGTACAGATGTATTTAGGAGAATGGGGTAATTTGCAAGGAGTTATAAAATGCCAGATGGAAGAAATTGCTCATATTGATCTCAGAACTGAACTAGAACCAAGAAAAGAAATAATTCTGTTTGATAAACCAACTAGAGGAACTACTGTTCAAAAATTCAAGGAGATGGTCTATGGGCTTTTTAAAGTAAGTAAATTATTTTTCCATTGCCTGATGATGACTGAGCTGAAAGTAATGATACTAGAAATATAATTTAACTACTTGATATTTGTGGCAAGATTAAAATTAAGACTTTGTGTTGGGACAGTTTTATAAGGATTGCATGAAATTAACTTTTTAAGTTCTCTCTCCCCATTATGATTCTGCTATAAATTGGCTTCCCATTATTAGAAGTAAGAAGCTTCCACTGTAATTCAGTTAAGGGTCTTTCTGTTACTGTTCTTATTCTTTTAAAGACTCCATGTGTAGTGTTTAAAAAACCGTTAACTGTTAAAATATAGCTAGGTCTTGAAGGTATTAAATAATTTCATTGGTAATTTATTTTTAATCTGTGAGATCTTGGGTACTCTCTGAGCTTGTTTGCTTTCTTGTAGATATTTCATACCAAATTAGATGACAGTCATTGCATACTTAATATATTTTCCATTTTAAATAGTTTATTGGAAATCAGTCACACAAATATATTCATAATAAAATAAAAGATACCCAACTGTAAGTAATGTAAAATTATGAGAATATTTTCTCATTTTAGGGAATTAACCTGAATTAATACAGATGAAAATTGTATTAATGTTGATGGATAATAACCTTTGCTCCTATATTATTGGTTTTTGAATCAAATACCAATACAAATTTACCAAACATAGAGACCGAACAGGCCAAAAATGGCCCCAAATAGGTTAGACAAAATCATGTGGGTGTGCAGAAAATCTGGTTATGTGACTATATTTGGTATAGCTAACTCTACTATAAGGAGAGAAAGTAGAGAGGATAAAAGGTAGATGCTTGGCATTGGAATGAATTTTTTTAGTCATAGTGTCTTCCTCATATTCTTATCTCACTGCTGGAATACTTTTTTTTGTGTTAAATTCTTTGAAAATCCACCTGATAATAAGCAACGGTTAATTAAAAATAAGAAGTGGGTTCCCATGATATTTCAATGTATATATGTGACTTCTTTCTAGGCAAAACTGGGAGAGCAAGGAAATCTTCCTGAATTGGTTAATCTCATCTTGACTGTAGCTGATGGGAATAAAGATGGCCGTGTATCCTTGCCAGAAGCAAAATCAGCATGGGCACTTCTCCAATTAAATGAATTTCTGCTTATGGTAATTCTCCAGGATAAAGAACACACTCCCAAATTGTTGGGGTTTTGTGGAGATCTTTATGTGATGGAAAAAGTTGAATATACCTCTCTTTTTGGAATAAGCCTTCCGTGGATCTTAGAACTTTTCATTCCTTTTGGTTTCAGAAGGAGCATGGATCAGTGGTTTACTCCGTCATGGCCCAGAAAGGCCAAAATAGCTATAGGGCTTCTGGAATTTGTGGAAGACATTTTCCATGGACCGTATGGAAATTTTCTTATGTGTGATATGAGTGCCAAAAACCTGGGTTATAATGATAAATATGACTTAAAAATGTTGGATATGAGAAAAATAGTGCCAGAAATGAACTTAAAAGAACTTATTAAAGATCGTCACTGTGAGTCTGACCTGGATTGTGTATATGGCTCAGACTGTAGAACTGTATGTGACCAAAGTAAAATGAAATGTACTACAGAAATAATTCAGCCAAATTTAGCAAAGGTGTGCCACTTGCTTAAAGACTATCTGCTTCTCGGGGCTCCTTTAGAAATACATGAAGAATTAGAGAAACAACTGTACTCTTGCATTGCCCTGAAAGTTTCAGCCAATCAGATGGAAATGGAACATTCCTTAATACTCAATAACTTGAAAACTCTATTGTGGAAGAAAATATCTCATACAGATGATTCTTAGGTGCTTTGTCTCAGAAGAATACACAGTTGCTGCTGTAGGAGCTGACCACTTTTCATGAAACATACTTTATAGATTTTGAAGCATTAGTTATCCTCATCTTTTATCAGTTCTCTTTCAAACATATTTTTCCACAATTGAAGAGTTATATGTGTACTTAAAATTGTATGCCTGTCAGACTACTGAAGCCATATGGCTACAACACTCCTGGCTGGAAAGAATACTAATTCCCTGTTACCCTCTTACCCTTCACTTGTTTAAGAGATTTTATAACAGCCTTCTGTTGTTAGTATTCATTCTGTTTCTTTAGAAACTTACTAAGATCCAAATTTATACATATGGAGAAAATATTTGCTATAATCCCAGGAATAATTCGTTCTACAGAATTTATAAATTTACATGTAAACTCACATGTTCAACTAAACAACTCCCTATATGTTAAAAAAAATCTAGCATTTGAAATCTAGCCTAGCCTTTTCCTATGTCAGATATTAGTTATTAAAAACTGGGAAATCTTGACATAGAATAGTATAAAAATACCAATCGGAGTTCCATTTCTAAATAATAGCTAAAGAAAGCTATCCCAGAATCAATGCATCATGAGGCGGTTCCAGTTAATAAAGCTACTTCCTCTTGCAGGGAAAGACACATACCCATCCCCTATTCGGATCTGGCAGATCCTCCACCCTTCTAGCCTTCCAGAACATCTCGAAGAGCTGTGATTGGTTCAGGGAATGGCTGGAGTCCTAAAACTGCAAATGTCGATCTATGGAGGAGTGTATGTATGGGATCTCCAGGAATTGTTTTTTGATGGTGATTTTATTGTTCCTTTTTACATTTTTACTGCCTGTTTTCCTGAGCTGTCCAGGATTGTTGTACATAGAATGGGCACCCATTAATTAATTAATTAATTAATACCTCCTCCTGACAAAGTCCCATGTGTCAGTCTCCTCCCTGGGAAAGTACTGTTTGAAGTACTTGGTTCCCTCTGCTTTGTTTGCCCTGCAGTTTTAGCAAAGGGAAAAGTTAGAAGGAATGGAGCAGGATAGGCGAAGCTGGCTGTGTGGGAAATTCTTTTAAAGCACTCTTAGCTGCCATTTTTGTAAACGCTGACTATTTTATGAAAGAATTCCTGGTGACTCGGTTTCTCATTTGAACTAAATGTGTGCAAGGGGAAAAGCTTTGTCCATAAACGGTGATATCTTTTAGTCCAAGCAGATGAGGGATGATTGCATTTAGGGACTTGCTCTTGCTCCAGAGCTACCATCTTGCAGACATGATCAGAAGTTTCCTTATGTTCTTTTGACTTACTATATCCTTTATTTTGTTTCGTTGCTTCCCCTCAAAAAGCTACAGAAATGTATTGTGCTTTTTAAAAGATCTGAAATGTGATTCTTTACAATCGTCAATCTGAAGAACCCATCATTATTACATTACTTTTTAAAAATAATACTTTAGGGTTGTATATTAATTTTAGCATGGCAGAATTTGCACATTAGCAATTTTTAGAGAAAATTAATGTGTCAATTGAAAATGTTTTAAAATGGAAGTTTTTCAAACCAGAACTTTTTGTTAGATTTTTACATTTGTATACACATTTACCTCATGCATACATTGAATGTTAGAACGTTTGCTAAATCTCCTAGTTAAAAATAGCTCTTGTACTATCCTAGCATTTAAGGATTTATAAGTTGCACACACAATCATACACACACACACACACAGCAATATGAAATATAAGAAATTCAATAAACTACAGTAATCAGTTGGATTATATGAAGATTTATTAAAAAGTATTAAGCATTATACATTTGAAAGTAAGAAGCTGAAGAGATCCTTAAGCTTTGATTTGTCCAAATCAGTTTTAATGCAATCAAATGATCAAGTCCTAGGTTTTTTTTATCAGTAAAGTATTTAAATCGTAGCCAATAATCTCACCAAAAGAATGCCTATCCAACAGTTAAATTATGTGTATGACTGTTCTGAATTTTAGTATTGTAATTGTAAGGTGGAAGGTTCCTGTTGGGAGGTAATTATATTTGTTCCTTCATCCACCAAACTGTTATGATTTTACCATATGCACTTTGGAAACTAGAATATTACACTCAAGCCAATTTTTTAAGAATGTATATGTTTGTTTTCAGACTATGTGACGAGCTAATTTCTAAAGTGCTATTTGTCTTAAGCTAATGAATATTAACAGCAAAGAAGTTTTTACATGCCAACAAAGAAATGAATATTGTTTTGGGCATTGCTTACAGAACAACAAAATGAAATACAAGTGATAAGATACATGTGTTCATCACCACCCTTCTTGGACTTGTTTTTTTTTAATATTATGTAGTACTTTCCATTCCTGTTGTTTTCAGAACTACAGGCCCATAGTCCCCAGTTCTAGAAAGAAATGGTAACTTTGATCACACATGGATAATATTTGGAATCTTATTTAGCACCTAGCTAGTTAAACTACATTGTTCAACATAGTTGTTTAGCAGCCCTTTTGTGAAACACTTGTGCACGTTCCTCTTGACACTAACTCACCTTTAGCTCTTGACTTGATTCAGTTTTGTTTTATAAGACAAGAAAATGACACGTTATTTACAATTTCTCTTTTTAAAATCAACAAAATAATCTTTTTTAACCTATCAAACATGCACTTATAAAGGCAAAAGAACTAGCGTTCCCTGTTTAATGTGTAACATTATTTGCTTTAGGGTCTTGTACATTTTTGCCTCGTATAAATATTTTTACTAACAGTTTTCTTGCACAATGTCCACTTTGTTTTTAAATCAAGAGACAGCATTTATTAGTGGTACCAGTAAACATTCTTACATCTTAATAAGCAAATCCATGGTAAGTCTGAATGTCAATATTTAAGTCATTGCTCAGTGGAAAAAAATATATTTGAAAGTTTGGAATAATGGAACTTGTTAGCAATGCAGTTTGTACTGTATGTCATTTTGATTGCTGTTGGATACCACCTTCAGGTTTTTATTTTAAATATGAACTGTTTACAATAAACTGAAACTATTTCCCCTTTCTGGTAGTGATACATGTTGGGTAGAAACACTGCATTTCTGGTAATTATTAGCATAAAATACTGGATAGCAAAAGCTCATTGATTCTGGTAAATTTGAACAAACCTCAATTTGATTACCTAGCAGAGTCTGTATAATGTGTGCCTTATCCTCTCCAAATACAAGAAACAAATCAATATGACAATGTAAGGGGACAGTGGAATGCTGAAATAAGTCCAAAACAGCAAATTCTGCTTGTAGTTTTTGTATTCTTCTAACCAAAAAATGATACTTATGATGATTGAATTTGATTCATTTTGTGAAAGTCTGCTTGCTGCAAAACAGAAATGATTGAGGAATAGAAAACCTGAATTAAATCTTTTGAGATGACAAGTTTGTTTGATTCTCTATTCCAGCAGAATAGCGCTTTACTGTCCCCTAGTGAAATGTTGGGGTACAGTTGCATTTAATCATTTTTTTATAAGTCAATAGAATGCAGCAAAAAATTAATGAAATGAGATAGAGGGTGCTTCTGCTTTCCTCTTAAGATTGAAGAGTTCATGAAGTGGTGGAAGAGATCAGGAAAATGTGGTTGACTATTATACAATAGGCCATTTTTTCATCTTTCAAGTTTTTTGTTTTTTACTTTTTTTAATAGGATAGTACATATTTCAGAAAACATGCTGCCTGAGTATACAGCTCGTTTATATAATTTTAATTTCCACTCCTTTTTTTCAAATAATTTGCATAAAACAATTTTTACTATTTTAGTATTTAATTCCAGATCTCATTATATAAATTTCTATTCATACAGTAAATCCCACCATTTCTATCATACCATAAGTCCCATTTCTATTCATAAAATAAATTTTAAATGTTAAACATATTTCATTCATATTCACATTTTCTCTGTATTTTCAATATTTTTTCTCATCAAATACCAATTTTATTATTTTATACGATACCTCTTTGTGTAAATTTCTGTCTATCATACATAATAACCTCCCCTTTTTTCTCCCTTTGTTTTGTTTACATTGTTTATCCCAAACTACTTCACACATTCCAACGATATTGTCCCAATCAGTTAGGATTCCCTTTGGAGTTAGCCATCTGTAATTTATTTTATATTTTAGATTAGTCATCTGGAAAAAATGTCTTCTGGGGTTTTTTATTTTCTTTAAAGTCTGTTTCACCATTCTATACTGTATTACTTCAGTTCTTACTCTCATTTTGTTTTGTTTTTTTGTAAGTCTTTTATAAATCTTTCTGGACAATCTATTTCTCCTTATGTATTTTGTATTCCTTTGGTATATCTTTTCACTTTTAATTTGGTAGTTTTCAGGTTGAGCCTTTATACCCAGCATTTGTTGCTTTTGTCCATTAAAGTCCATTCCTGTTCCTTCATCATTTCTTCTTCATGAAGCCTTATCAGGTCTCCAATAAATTGTATTAATGCTTCTGTTCCCATTTCTTTACTTCAATACTTTGGCTGGAAGTACATGTTCCCTTTATATTTAAGTTTTGTATACTTTCACTACTCAAGGTTCAATATTATAATTGTAACATCTCCTTTTCACCACTAGATGTCTTCCGTGTTTTAAAAACAGTTCTATTTCATTGTTAAAATATTCTGTAGTCCTTAAGTTTTTTTTCCTTTCTTTGGAAGGTTTATATTTAAAAGCTTTCTTCCCCATTTGGATGTCCTTTTCATTTAGCAGAAGTAGAAATAAAAAATTTGCTCACCCAGGTTTCAAATCAGCTGTTCTGGGGCTATGTTGCTTTTTGGGCTATCCCTTGGTCAGGACTTGGGCTGCCTGAGAGGGAGGCAGTCTTTCCTCCATTCCTTTGAAGAGTTCTTGGATTATCATTTAAAAAAGAAAATATATGACTACAATTGCTACAAACGAGGTTTCTTTCACCCAAAATCCCAATAAAGATTTGAACTCTTTTAATTTATAGCATTACAATGAGACATTAAAAGAAAAACAAATAGTCTGGAACAAACCTGAAGCATAATCAAGGCTGTTAAAAAAAAGTTCTCTAATTTATACAAAAATAAAGAGATTTATCACAGCCGAAATTTAATCTAATATAAATTCCTTGTTAGGCTCATTGCCTGTTTCTACAAAAATCAGACTCTTTTTAAGCTACCTTTCAACACACCTGGATGTCCCCACAGGTTTCTGGAGTTTCCAGCTATGAAGCAAAATCTGTTTGGGGAGATGATGTACCTCACATTCCACCCTCCATCTGGCAGTTTTAAAAGGAACAAAAACATCCTTATTTCTAGGAGCAAGAACAGCTGAGGGCTCTCTCTGCATGCATCTCTACCTCATGAGAATGTTGATTCCAAGTCCACAGTTTATCTCACAAGGTATTAGGAAACTCTGAATCCTATATTTAAAATAGGCAACAAAAAGCAATGGCAGTACTGTTCTACGTATAACATCTAGAGCTTGTGTGTGACTTAATATCTTCTTCAACATATTCTCTTGGCAACAATGCAGAAGCAGGCTTTCTCTTTGCTGACTTTAACTTGCCAAATTAACTTTCTGGTAGTCTCAAATTTACACTCAGTACGAGATTAGCCATCCAACATTCATTTAGATGAGGAACCAACTTCCCAAATTACAATATCTAGCGCATGTTAGTTGCGCGTAACACAGCTTCCGGGAATGGAATTTTCCAGAGTACCAAAATAGAACATTTTTCATCTAGAAAAAAAATGTATTATCATTTTTTGTGTATAAGATACTTTTTCTTTCAAATATTTACCTAAAAAAGGAGGGGCATCTTATACACAGGGAGCCAAGAGAAGCATGGTTGCAAAACTCCCCAGACAAGAGACAAGCTAACAGGTTTCCTCCAATCATAAGCTGTATATAAATAAGACATCCTGTACATAGGGACGTCTTATAGGGTGTAAAAATATAATAGGGTGACCTTCTAGAATAGATAGCTTACAGTATTCCTGAGGGCAGACAACATCCATAGTACAAAAACTCATTTTTGTTACTGAAAACTGATTTTTGGAATTTCATTAAATGAGTTTCATTCATTGCTAGTCACTGGCTGGGAATTCTGAAAGCTGTATCTCTAGCAAAACTAGACACCACAATTAAGAGTCTTCTTTTGGATGTCCCTTGGTTTAAGGAGCCCATATACCCAGATATTTATCACTTACCTGATGGGTTTTATTTAATAGCTTGAAGATTTAGCAGCATATCAACATTGAGCACCAGTGCGGCACGGTAGTTGACATGTTGGTTTAGCATTAAGACTCAGCTGCAAGACCATCTTCAGCCATGAAAGCTTCTTGGGTGACTTGGAGTCAATTGTATGCTTTAAGCCCAACCTATCTCATAAAACTGGTGATGAGAGGAAAACAATGAAGGGAGTTCTATGCCTTCAGTTTCCAAAGGAAAGGTGAGAGATAAACAGAGGGATTTGCTACATGAAGCGAGACTGATCTTCACATTTGTAGCTTCTTTTATAAGCATAAAAAGGAGACCCAAGAAACCAGGTGATCAATTAATTCAAATGCAGCTAGAATTCAATCTCAGTAAGTCAACACTTGCAACATTAATTCAATAAGTTTATTAGGTATTCCAAAATCTTCATAGAAAATTATGGAAGGGATCTTAACTATCAGCCACACGTTCCTGAGCCCTAAGGAAGCTAGCTTTCTTTTGAGCCACACGATCTTTCTTCTGAGCAAGGGACAATTTGGGACGGTTCCACCTGCAAAAAAATGGGATTTTTTATTATTATTGCCACGGTAGAGAACCTATTTAGCATAAATGAGTCTTTAAAAAAAGAAAAAAGAACTGACACCATAAGCATTCTTAGCATTAATAATCAGATACTACACTACCAGAGAATAATTACTCATGTAATTGCACAAAGGCATCCAAACCAACACTTCTTCCAGTTGAAGATGACTTGCATCTTTACCTACTCACACAATTGATTCTGCCCATTACATCTTGTTAACATTCTCACAAACAGAGCCATGTTCTATCATCCAATAGTTCACTGAACAGGAGTTCTACCTCTTTATTTATTATTTAGACCTGTATACCGCTTAATAGTGCTTTACAGCATTCTCTTAAGCAGTTTACACAGCCAGCATACTGCCCCCAACAATCTGGGTCCTCATTTTACTGACCTCAGAAGAATGGAAGGTTGAGTCAACCTTGAGCCAGTGAGAATCAAACTTCTGAACTTTTGATGGCTAATGGCAGACAGCAGAAATAGCCTGCAGTGCTGCTTTTAACCACTGCACCATCCTGGCTCCTGCTTAAGGACCACTCCATTTGTGAAAACTTCTCCATCTATTTTCTTTGGAGATTCTCAGATATCCAGGTCATTGTCATCCTAAAGGTACTTTTTCAAGAGGAAACTGAATTTTCTTGTTTTTTTGAAGACATTTTGCTTCTCATCCAAGAAGCTTCTTCAGCTCTGACTGGATGGTTGGGAATTGAAGGATTTCTATTCCTTGCAAACATCTTCTTGGATGAGGAGCTAAATATCTTCAAAGAAAGTTCAGTTGTTTTTTGAAAAAGCACCTTTGAGTTCTCCATCTATTCTTAGATTGGTTAAACAGATTGATATACTGAACTTGTAAATGGTCTTAGACTTAGTAAGAATGAATCCTAGGAAGTACGGCACATTCTAGCAAACGTGAAAGCTATCAGTCTTAACAGAAAACAATGCCACTTTTCTATGAGATCATACCTTTCAAATTAGAGTGGAAAATCGTACAATTTTATATCAAAAGAACTGATAATTAACACAAAACAGCTTCACATCCCAAGGTTTGATATTGGAATTGTAATGCTTATGTCATGGAATCAATTATTTCCGTTTTGAAAATGATAAGTGCAATGCACTTGTACTACCTCATGTTGTGCTTTCTGGTAGTTGGTTTTTTTTTTCATATTTGGAGTACTGCTTATTATTTTGAAGAGTCTGTTCTTATATTCCAAGCAAAAACAGGCTGTACATAGCTTATAAATATATGTTAGGAATGTGCAAAAGGTTCCATTTCTAATGGTCCATGTCCAAAAAGAAAAGAGCTAAGGATGTGATAAAGTTGGTGGCAAAGGGGAGGTAGGAATATGAAGAGGGTAAAAGGATTAAGGGCTAGATAGGGCAGCTGGATTGCTACCACTAATTTCCTCGATTTCCAACATAGCACAAAAGGCAGATACTGCAAACTTGGGTGGGCAGGCCAGTAAAGGTAGGCTTCAAGCTACAACCGTAATGAAGCCTATCTATCCATCACATAACTCACAACAGTTGTGAAGAGGATTGGTTGCCAGACAGACCTGCTTTTTCAGTGGTTGGTAAGTGAATCACTGCAGATTAAGTGAACAACACGGTAATCAAGTGAACCATGGGCCACTGTGGGCATGGTTTGGGAAGAAACCAGAAATGCTGCTTTTTGCAAAACCATTGTATAATGCAGTTACAGGACATCACAAACAGCTATAAATGTGAATGTGGTCATATGAATGTGTCTGTGTCTCTCTGTGTGTACCATTGGAATTTGAATCCAGGTTGTAAATACTCCCTAGGGAGGAGAGCCACTGGAACTTTGAAGTCACTAAGCGATCAGTCGTAAGTAGAGAACTACCTGTATACAATGATGCACTAGTCTTCTCCTACTCACACCCATAAGACCCCTCTGGATATTCCTGGTTTTGGTTCTGAAGAACCACTGCCCAGCCAAAATGCACCACAGAACTCCCAAGGAAGTGTTTTTTAAGTTTGAAACTGAACACATTCTGCATGGACCTCTAATCATTTCCCCAAATCCAGTAATGAACTTTCACCAATGCAGAAACGTGTGCAATAAAAACAAAACGAAAGAGACTTTACATGCTCCAGCGGTCAACTGAGCAGGATGCTATATTAAGTAAGCAAGCAAGCTGGAATCATTCTCTACAATTTTAAAACACAGGAACCTGATTTGATGCTTTATATTAAACTATATTTTGCTAGGAAAAAAACTCGACTCTTAACACAAAATAAAAGTAATTCCTTGCTAAGCATCCTCCCAAATGAATGAATAAACACCCTTCTCACGCTTATGGATGGTGTGCATCTTCCTCAATCTCAGATCCTCTATCAGAGGCCTGGAAGTTTGAGGGTTCTGCGCAAGATCTTAGCACTTCTTAGCACTGCACGCTTCTAGACAGAGACCTCTGATGTCATTCCTGGGATCTGTTGGAGCCACTCTCTCATCTCAAGAGGTCACAGCCTTTAGCGCTCCTATTACCACTGAGACCACTTTGACATTTACTTTCCACCTCCTCTCCACAGTTCCTTCTTCAGGTCCTGGCACTTCTCCAGTTTCTCATAATCCTTTCTCCTGATGTTGCAGTGACTTGGCACCGCTATGTCCAACACCACCAATGTCTTCTGGTTGTTGTCTACTACCACAATGTCCAGTTAATTGGTCAGTACCTTTCTGTCTGTCTGAATCGGGAAGTGCCACAGGATCTTAACTTTCTTACTCTACACAAGCTCTTGTGGGATCTTCCATCTAAACATAGGAGGGCCTAGCTCATATTCTATACAGATGTTCCTGTATGCAATGTCAGCTAAGATTGTGCTGTTCAATGCACACTGTTCCTGCCTGCATTTTACACCGTGTCACTATGTGTTGGACTGTCTCTGGGGTCTCTCTGCACAGTATGTACCATGGGTCCTGCCTAGTGTGGTAGACCCCTGCTTCTATGGATCCGATGCTTAGTGCTTGTTCTGCTATGATCAGGATCAATGCTGTCCTTTGGTAAAGCCCTTTCCAGACATTGGTAGAATTTCCCTATATTCCCATTTATACAGTGTGTGTGTGTGTGTGTATGTGATTTCAGTGTTAATACAGGTAGTCTTCGACTTGCAACAGTTCATTTAGTGACTTCAAAGTTACAACTTTGCAGCATCCCCATGGTTACATGATTTACATTCGAATGCTTGACAACCGACTCACATATATGACGGCTGCAGTATCCTGGAGTCATGCGATTCCCTTTTATGACCACCTGACAATCAGTCAATGGGGAAACCAGATTTCCTTAACAAATGTGGCATGAAAAGTGATAAAATGGGGCAAAACTCATTTTAACAAATTTCTTACTTAACATAGATTTTGGGCTTCATTGCAGTTGTAAGTTAAGGACTACCTGTGCATTCCCTCACTAACATACAATTACACATTTCCTATGGAACCCCTTCTCAGGAGGAAAAAAAAGACCATCTCACCTCTTCTTTTTAACTTCTCTCTTAGGTTTCTTTTCATGGGCAGGGTTTTCACGTATTCCAGCATGAGCTTTTCTATACATTTCTTCCATCATGTCAGATGTTACATTGTTCTTGATATATTGAGAGAACTGTTTTTTATAAGCATCTTCGTCTTCTTCCATCAAGTTTCGCATGTAATCTGCAACGTTTTGGCCCATGATATGCTTGCGGTGAACTTCTGCATTGAATTCTTTGCTCTCTGAGTCATAGCCAGGGAAACGCTTGGTACTATGAACAAAGAGCTGAGCATTATACACTCTGGGAGCAAACTGGGGATAAGATGTGGAACATACATTGTGAGATCCCCAAAGTTTTTTTTTTAAGGGGGGTGGGGGAGAAGCCAAATTCAAGAGTTTCAGCCACCATCAGTCCCGTCTTGAAACACCAAGATCAATCATACACACGCCAAGGACCAACTACAGAGTGTTCAGTCAATGGGATATCATCACACAGTAGCCAGTTCAAAGCAAAACAAAAGAGGGAAGTATTACGGAAAGCTACAATCATTCTAATCTTTTAATTCGGTATCGCCTCCAAAAATCAGAGTGAAAAGAGAAGCAGATTTCTGTGCATGAGGTATCCGGTTCGTGTAAGATTTTAGCGGCGAATGGCCTGGGGCAGTGATGGCGAACCTTTTAGAGACCGAGTGCCCAA
This sequence comes from Pareas carinatus, assembly GCA_032468095.1. Classification (NCBI taxonomy): domain Eukaryota; kingdom Metazoa; phylum Chordata; class Lepidosauria; order Squamata; family Pareidae; genus Pareas; species Pareas carinatus. The sequence goes on from JANHFO010004476.1 coordinate 17,169, forward strand.
ACTGCAATCCAAAAGTCACTTATTTATCGCAGTGGCAACATATGCCCCTTCCTGTGGCCATCAGCAACCCCTCATGCCCTCGGCGCTCCCCGCATGGCTATTGATGCTACCCTACGCCTTCCCCATGGCTTCCTCCAGCTAGTAGCCTAAAAGCAGCTCGCCACAGGCCTTCCAACAGCCTACCCCAGCTTTTGCAGTCTGCTGTGAGCTATGCTCCCCTCCAACCTAGATTCTCTCCTCTCTCACCTTCGTCACAGACACTGCATCGCATTTGAGCCAACCATCTTACTTCAGACATGACAGGGAGGAAGCCCTCCCATTGGGCTGCTGAGCAGAGGGTCAAATGATGTCAGAAATGTCCTCAGGCACACATGGAAAGGGGGAAGGTAGCTCTGCGTCCCTCTGGCTTTCTAGTAAAGAACTTGGTGCACATGCCTACAGAGAGGGCTCTGAATGTCTTCTCTAGCACACGTGCCATAGATCCACCACCACTGGCCAAGTAAGTACTGGGCCCCCTACAGCAGCGGTCCCCAACCTTTTGGGCACCGGAGACCAGTTCCACGGAGAGGTTTTTCTGCAGCCCGGAGGGGGAGTGTTTTTGTGTGCTGCCTGCATGACATGCATGGGGCTTCACTTGTTTGCGTGGCCTGGTTGCTGGCAAGTCATGGCCCACTGCTGGTCCACTGACTGGGGACCCCTGGACTACAGAGAACACAGTCTAAAATATTGTCGATGGCAACAAATAGCCAGTTTGGTGTTATAGTGAAGACACCCGATTAGAAATTGGGAGATTGCGAATTCTAGTCCACTTTAGGCATGAGTCAGCTAAGTGACTTTGGGCCACTCTCTTTCTTGGCTCGGCTCACCTCACCTCACCGGGTTGTTGTGGTAGGGAAAACAAGGAGGAAGGATGCTCACCACCTTGAGTTATTTATAAAAATAATAAAGGTGGGATAAAAAAAAATATGTTTTTTTTAGATTAAACTTCACAATAAAATACAAGTGATACAGTTAGCGCCTCAATATAAAGAGCCAAAATGTATAAAAAGGAGAAAAAAATCTAACTAAACGGTTGCCTGAATGTGAATTTAGAAGGGGAGAAGTTACCTGTGTGGAATGGAAAGACCGCCATCCACGGCTCCTTTCAGAGCACCGAAGACTTTGTTTCCGGTAGTCGTTCGAGCGAGACCAGCATCCAGGTAACAAGTAAAGGCGCCAGGCTGTCCATCCACACTTTCCACATTGTATTCATCCCCAGTCACTTCAACTTGGCCTTCGTAGATCTTATCAAGGCCAAATTTATTCAGAAGCTGCAAACAACAGCATGGGTTAAAGTTTTCCTTGACAAAAAAGTTCACATTTCACTTATACAGCGGTGTGCAATGCTTGCCACCCTGCAGGAATGAAATCAACATTCTGTAAAGTGGGGTGAAAATTAGATATGATGTTTAAGGGACAACAATGAAGTCTTGGTTTACAAAAATTTAGAGGTAGTCCTTGACTTACAACAGTTCATTTAGTGACCACTCCAAGTTACAATAGAACTGAAAAAAGTAGCTTGTGACCATTTTCCCCACTTAACAACCATTGCAGCATCCCCAGGGTCACATGATCAAAACTAATATTTATGACAGCTGCAGTGTCCCGGGAGTTAACCACTTAACAACTTTGTTACTAACTTAATAGCTGCAACTATTCACTTAATAACTGTGGCAAGAGAAGTCATAAAATGAGGCAAAATTCACTCAAGGAATGTTTCATTTAACAACAGAAATTTTGGACTCAATTGTAGTCGTAAGTCGAGAACTGTATTGGATTCTGCTACAGCAGACTTCAAAAAGCCCTGAATCCCATTTCCTCAGTGATTTACCTCATTTGAATAATAACGTAATCATGTCATTTGTAAAATGGCACCATCATGACAAATCACAGATAACATACATTGGCAAGATGATGGATTTTCACAATAAACAGTTGGGAATACTATTATAGTACTATTCTCACCAAGTAGCCCTTTAAAGCAGAAATCTCCAACCTTGGTCCCTTTAAGGCTTGTGGACTTCAACTCCCAGAATTCCCATGGCTGGCGGGGGAATTCTAGGTGTTTGGAGTC
>JANHFO010004476.1:40231-52413 GCA_032468095.1 Pareas carinatus
GGAAAGGGGGGAATTGGTGGTGTACAGATAACTTCAATAACATAGAACTTTAACAAATATTTACAAAATTATGGGGTATGAAGGAAAGGGAATGGGAATAGGGGGAGGGAGTAGGGAAGGGGGGAAATTGGCTGCCTGCCATCTCTCTTGATCCTGGGATCCGTCATGTACCAAATTGCCAAATTCTTACTCTCTCTGTGATCCAATTTGATTTGGGTCATAGAAGATTTGATTTTACCCATACTTATTTTGAAACAAATATTCAATTTATTCTTTTCCTTTAATGTGCTTTATGAAAACTTAGCCAGCTTGACTTCCATCACCACAAATAAAAGAAAATATAGATAGCACATACAAAAGCTATCATTTGCTCAGCTGTCACAGTATTACTTTCTCCAACTTACTGCTAACTTGATGAAGTATTCAATACCAGGGGAAAGGTCTTCTATAGTGTAGTTCTGAACAAGATCTGTAGAGTTATAAATTGCATCCCAAACTATAGATTTTTTCTGTTTCTTGGACATGTACAGGATATAGCTGCATACCATTCCATTTACTTCCTTTGGAGCATCCCATCTGCAAAAAGAAGCAACATATAATTATACTACAATTAAAGGTTAGTGGGGTGGATGTATAATGTTTGTACATTGGAATAAGTATTAAAGAACAAATAAAGCAACATAGAAAAGATTTTAATATGAAATTTGTAACTGGGGTCCAAATTATTTTGATCTTATGTTTAGAGTGAAAAACTATGTCCTGATCATATCACAAAGTCTTCTTCCTGTATAACTATTTGCACTGAGGCTATGGCCATATGTAGGTTACACTGATTGCATAAAGACTAATGGAAATTAACTTGGCAAATGGTAATCAAAGATTTACAGAGCCACTATACTAATCACTTCAGTGCTTTTAATCATAGCAAATGTATGTCGCAGACCTTATTTGTGATTTAATTCACTAGGATTCTTGCATAAATTGATACTATATGTGTCACAAGTAGAAATGGGCCTTGGGGCTTACATCCTTTAACCCTTTCTTATAGGGCTTGGTTTCCAGACTCTTCATCATCTTGGCAGTCCTCTTTTGAACTTGAACCAATTTGGCAAATTTGAACAATGGGACTCAGAACTGGACATAGTTAACTGTGGTGTACAGAATAGGAAATCACGAGGAGAGCTATTATGTTTGCCAAGACTGTCTCACTCAAAAACTACTGGGGTGGGGAAGTAAATTTTACTTAACTGTGCTTCTACTGTGCTAGAATCCAAAACTATCAGGTCTGGCGAATTCACATGAACTGGTGGGAGCTCCGTGGTAAGCACTGTGACCTGGGTACTGTTTCTGCAGCCAATCTTTGTGCAAGCAGAGATAAAAAACTGGTACGCTGTAAAAACCTTTAAATCTACAAAAAGGGGACAATAGACAGAAACATTAATTGGATTGAATAAAGCATTAGAAAATATTTATCTGTCATATCTCTGTACAATTTTTTTTAGAAAATTGAGATAATGTAAATGTCAGTTATCGATCTTCTAAAAATAAATATCCTAAATTATAGTGAAAAATATAATATGGAAAATGTAATCATACAAATGAATAACAAGAACATGTAGCTAAATTAATTTTTATATCTGTTGAACAATATTGGACTTCAGATTTTAGTGACCATCATTTAGATCTGAGGTCTCCAACATTGGCAGTGTTACAACTTGTGGACTTTAACTGCCACCTCTGCTGGCTGAGGAATTCTGGGAGTTGTAGTCCACAAGTCGTAACGTCACCAAGTTTAGAGACACCTGATCTAGACATCCAATTTCCTGGCAATTTGGCAGGCAATTTCAGAGAAATTGTGGTCCGCTGTGGTAACTGAGTAGAGACAGAGCTTCTGTCTTTGTAGCGAGGTGTTCTACTGCTATTTGGTTTTTAGACAAAGTGATTTATAATTGGTGCAGGTAAGTAAGGTCTGATCTATCACTTGCTCTTTGTGCCTGATTCTGATTGTTTGCTTTGGTGGTGTTGGTTCTTGATTGCTTCTTTGTTCATGTCAACTTACAATTGACCAATTAGCCCCTACTCATTTGCCTATGGTCTCAGTAGTGTACTTTACATCATGGAAGACAATTCAATGACCTTCAGACAGGGATTTCTCCCAGCATTGCTTGAAGATACTTAAGAGAAGATGTATCAATTTATAATTTTTGAAGGGTGCACCACAACTTAAAGTGGCATTTTTGATGGTATAGGGACATCATTAGAGAGTCAGAGCTGAAATTTTTCATCTTTTCCTCCTAAGATGTTCAGGATGGGATTGGTAGATCAACCTCTACTCCTCTACATTTAACATCGCCCCTGTCCTGTCTTCAACTGGTATTTTTCCAGTCAGTTTTAGAGGTGATGATGACAGCTTTTAAAACTGGGAATGAAAGTCATTTCTTCTTAGTAGTCTGAAACTTGCTTCTATTTATAATGCATTACAAAATTAATAATAACAAAAGCAACAACTTTCTGACACTTCAACTGTTCATTTTAAATAAAAGCAAGACTGAAATGAGATAATTTTCTTCAGATATCAAAGAAATCAACTGATTTCCCCCTCCCCAAATACAGTATAATAAGTAAACACCAAAATAGGAGACAGAGATATTAACATGTTTCAACAGCCTAGGTTGATTTCTACCAGTAATGAACCATCTGAACCACACATTTTAAATCAAACCAACATCAATTACTTGCCACATCTGATCCAATTTATACTGCTTGTCGGAAATTGACCTATTCAAGTGCTTCATAATGGATCAATTGCTTCAACAGATGCAGGTAGAAACATAAATCTAAATCCTGGACTCTCCCCTAAAACTCTAAGGTTGCTGTTTGTCAAGCCCTCCTAATTATGGCTTTTTGTTTTCCATTTGCTTGATTGGATTATTTGCATAAGAGCAAATGCAGGCAGTTGTGGACATGAAAAACAGATCATTCTAAGATGCATTAGAAATGGTTCAGCAAAAATTATCTGGAGTTGCCTTGAAAAGAAAGGCAACTGAGTATATGGCAGTCTCATGGATTCATGTCAAATAAACTACAATTTACTCTACAGATCACAAGTTATATGCTATTTAACAATTGATTTTATGCCTTTCTTGAAGAAATTTCATTGATTTCAATTTACAAAGTGAACCAATAAACAGACAATGATTTCCTTTTAACTTTCCACAGAAATTGAATATTTTATTATGTTATTACTCACACCCACATTAGTAAATTAAAATCCAGTCTTTGCCCTTTTTAATCTACAAGTTATTATATTTATCAACAGCATGCCTCATTCTATCTAAACTGTTTAATGTGCTGACATTCTATCTAAACTGTTTAATGTGATGACATGTTTCAGCCTTTATTTCATACTGAAGATTTGCTATTTACTTTTTTACAATCATATCTATCACCAAACTTGAAAAGTTTAATTTTGTTTTAATGTTAATATATAATAGATGCTGGATGTGCCAGTGAAGTGTGATTCAAAAAAGCATTGATGGCCCACCTATGAAGTTTTTAAGGAACTGCAAATTCTAAAATAGTTCTCATTTCCAACAACTGTTCCTATCTTTGCTGACAAAATGTTTTGGATAATAGAGCTAATAGTCATTGGAGCTCCAGACCATTTAGGAATTTAAAAGTTAATGCTGCATTTCAAATTGGACCCAGGAATGAATTGGAAGTGAAATCAGAAAGGACTGTCATAATATGAACAACTATATAGTCTCTGTCTTCTGTCTCTGGCAGGCAAGCAGAAATCTTTTTCCTGTGATCATTGTCTAGAGAGTGTGGAGGCAACTCAAAGAAATGGCGCTTCTGTGAATTTTTACAATGAAAAATATTTGCAAACAATCTAGTTAATTAATCCACATGATGGATATGCTAAGTGTGATTTCTGGGGAAGAAATTGAGGACTGAAAACAATTCTATGAAAAGCAGAGCTGATGACCATGGCAGAATGAAGAGCACATGAATAAACCAGCTTTTGATAATTGCTCTCTGGACAAGAAGGGGACTTGAGATCACTGACAAGTGCTCCAGACAGCTGCTCTTCATTAGAAAACTGTAATATAGTGGTCTCCAGTGGGTTTAGAGCTCTGGAAGATGAGAGAATTAAAAGGATGCTAAGTTCACATATTTGCTTTTTTAATCACTTACATAAATAGCTTAGGTTTTCTTTTTTATTAAAAAAAAGCATGGATATGGAAAAAGGAAGAATAACAAATGAATTCTTTCTTTACATTGCTCTCCAGGAACTCCTTTAAAGCTAACTTTTAAAGACACATGAAATATTGCCTGTTAGCTGGGGTCTTGGATCTAAATATTGATGATATGTTACAAGTTGAAGGAGACGTCAACTGGTAGCTGCTTTTTCTTCCCCAAAACATTGACAAAATCTGCATACTTTTCTGACAAGAAAGGAAGTTCAGAGAGTGGTGTGAGAAAGAGAAAATGAAAAGAGTTAAATGCCTATAAATAGTGTTGTTGACATGTTGGAGAGGAAAAGAATCTGTCTATTGTTTCTAGTAAGTATTAGGATTATGTACCTGAAGTTGGTCTACCCAGTATAATTGGGACATAGAAGGAACCAAGACTTCAGGATTGTTTATACTCGGTTCCAGAGGAGTCATATGATGCAGTATGGGAACTGAATGAGAAGTCTTCTGCTGTCCATTCATCTCCACCTGAATAGGCTTTTCAAATACTTATGAAGCTAAGCCAAATTTATGCACCATAGTCACATCTATAAAATTAGCATTCACCCAAATGTCCAAATGAACCAAGAGTTCAATCTGGAAGCTTACAGAGGTGCAAAGGCTAATAGGCATATTGTCTGGTTGCAGTTGCAATTGCCTAGTATGGGGTGTTCAAGTTCCCTTTAATTGTCCAAGGACTCCCTGTGAACTTCTTTGAAGAGAAAAGTGCAAAATTTCAAGAAAGCAAAGTTTTAGTGTGATCTGAGCATTTACCTATAAGGTCATACATTTCCATAGAGGCAGTACTTATAGCTAACTCTGAGCAAGAAAGCTGCATGCCCTAGTGCACAACAGTAAAAACACAATCTGAAGTCTCAATTTTTCTATTTCTCCATTGTAAAGAGGGATCTCTTATTGCTCTAATTTGCATGGATTCTACATGAATCCAAGAAGGCAACGGGAAGGGAAGAACAGAGGATGAATAGCTGCAACCGTGGCTTAACTCCTCTAAACTGCCACCAGTTATCATGCAAAGCTGAAAGGACTTTCCAAATCTTAGGACACTTCCAAATCTGTCTTACCAAATCATCTCTTATTTCAATGGAAAGTCCTTCTTGAAATTGGTCAAGGAGAGGAAAATCATTCCAAAACATAAAACTGGAAATCAATCATGTGGTCGTAAATTCAGTGAGTTCCTCCTCTCAGCTGTCAGATTTCCCAATTTGCAGTTGCTATTCTGATTGAATAATCAAATGCAGCTCTAAATCTTTGCATAAAATTGTGATAGCTATCTAAATTGGTATCATTATTGTCAATGAGTGTAAGTGCCCATCTGGCTGCTGCTTCTTTAAGTAGGCTTAGAACAAAGACGACTTTGATCCAACCTGCAAGAAATTCTGCTGACCTGACCACAAAAAACAATTCATACTCTGTTGTGAAAATGAGGAATTGTTTTTTTTCTCTTCCCACCCACTTCCATCCTCTCTGAGAAACTACCAGGAGAACAGCACAGAACAAGACTGGGTGTGGTGCAACATGTGCTGCCAGATAAGGTAAGCTTTGTCCAAAGTGCTGCATTGTTATTTCAATGGCTGGATTTGTTATTTCCATGGCTACCTGATGTTAATGTTGCAATAATGATTCAGCCACTTGTTCTGCAGACAGTAATATCTCGAGGTTCTGTCTTGCGGTTGTGTCGTTATATTCTAAGTCTAGATTCTCTTTAACCAGAAAGTGAGGAGGCTTTCAAAATTGATGATGATGATGATGATAATAATAAATAAATAATAAATAATAATTTAATTTATATACCGCCCTTTTCCGTGCAACGGACTCAGGGTGGTTCACAGCCAACAATAAAACACCGCAATACAAAAATCTATAGAATTAAAACACAATTAAAAGCAAATATTATAAAATGGCAATATTAAAATAACAAATTCTTAAAACTAATTTAAAATCCAATTCATTAAAAACGGGAATAGAGGAGGGGGGCAGGGCTAGGCAAGACCTGCCTGAACAAAAAGATGTGTCTTAAGGGCACGGCGGAACACAAGGAAGTCAGAAATCCTACGGATATCTACGGGGAGATCATTCCAGAGGGTGGGAGCTGCCACAGAAAAGGCTCTCCCCCTGGGGGTCGCCAGCCGGCATTGTCTGGCTGATGGCACCCTGAGGAGGCCCTCTCTGTGGGAGCACACCGGTCGGTGGGAGGTATCACTTGGTAGAATGCGGACCTGCAAGTAATTTGGCCCTATGCCATGGAGCGCTTTAAAGGTGGTTACCAACACCTTGAAAGGTAGATAAACTCCCTTTCCTAGTGACTAGGAACACAATTTTCTTGGCATCAACATAGAAATGGTTTGACACTGCCTTATACTGGCATGTTTGTGTTTTCCATGTAGCCTAAGTCTTGGGATTTCCTTAAAGTTTTCCATCTGTGTCAAGTCTTTCTCTGCTTGTCTTTTTCAGCCCAGATAAGCTCTGCTAGATGCTGCCACCTAGTGGTGTTTCTGACCTGTACAATAATGCATTGGATTCTTATAATTATTATAAAAGGGTAGTTTCTTTTTAATCTTGAACTAAGAAATGGCCACTGAGACTCCCTTTCTTTCTTTGTCAAGCTTGTAAAACCTCTTGCTGTAATAAGTATTCTGTGTTATGAAGGAATTACAGAAGAAGCTATTTTAACTACTACTTACAGATCTGTGAAATCCTTCACAGTATGAATACAGTGAACCAAAATATCTTTTCAGCTAACCAGTTATTCTCATAGGATTTATTCCTACATTAGAAGGAACCTCTTGTTGAGTTTGATTATTTCATATATAGTATAATTTATTGTTTGCCTGTCTGCAGAGGCCCAATTTTTAAACATTTTGTTGTTGGAAGAATAGTGCCTTTGATATCCTTTGAAAAATATTGACTATATGAAATAGTTTGGTCACTTAAATATTAAATTTTTTGAAGGGCTCTAATAATTCAGATACCAGAGGTATTATTTATATTATTTATTTATTAGATTTAGATCACATTTTATCTACAGGAACTCAAGGTATCATAGACAGTGTTTTCACATTCCATTTCTCCACAAAAACAACTTCTGAGATAGGCTGGGTCTGAGAGAATGACTGGTCCAAAGCCATGCAAAAATGCAGTTAAAGGGGGAAAAAACGAGGTAAAGGAGGCAGTTTATGTGAAAGGGAAAGAAACATTGGTAGGTCTTGTGAAAAAAGTGAACCCCCATTCTGTATGTAAGCATGGAGTTCTATGCCTCTAAACAAAAAAACATATATCTATATTATCTATTCCTATAATGTTATGATTAAATAGAGTTTTAATTCTTTATACTTTCCAGATCCTCTGTATCAATGAGAGAATATAACAATATAACAATTCCCTGCTACCTAACTAAGCTATTAGAGAAACAGTTAAGACAGCAAATAAGCTCAGTATAATAACACTTAAGTATCTTAATAAGAAATTGGCAGCCTAAAGTACGTTATATTTTTACAAGTAGTCCTTAATTTACAACAGTTCATTTATTGATCAGTCAAAGTTACAATGGCACTCAAAAAAGTGACTTAAGACCATTTTTCACACCTGCAACCATTGCAGCAGCATCTTAGTCATGTGATTATAATTTGGATGTTTGACAACTGGTTCATATTTCTGATGGTTTCTGTTGTGGAGTGGAATGGACGTTTCCTCTCCAGTCCGACTCCATCCCGCCCCTCCCAGGCGGAAAAACATTGTAAGCTGAATGGCTGGCATTGTTCTTTAAACTGTATAAGGGGCAATGCCAGCCCTCAGCAACTCACTTCTACTGTAACTTACTTACCTCACAAATAAACAGCTGAAGTTGCTGTCCTCGCGTCTGTTCCTTCATTTCGACTCACAAACCTCTCTTCAGTTTCTGTGTCTCGGGATCATATGACCCCCTTTTGTCACCTTCTGACAAGCAAAGTCAATGTTACTAACTTAACAATTGCAAGAATTCACTTAACAACTGTAGCAAGATTAGTCGTAAAACGGAGCAAAGCTCACTTAACAAATGTTTCACTTAGCAACAGTACATTTGGGGTTCAATTGTGGCCATAAGTCAAGGACTACCTCTATTTCCAAAATAATATTAGAAGAAATGGTGCTGTTTTGACCATTAACTCGGCTTCATCATACCTATACAAATCTTTCTGTGGTGGTCCAAACTTTCTTTCATCTAGCATAAAATTAATTCATTTGCTACTATGGTTAAATAACTGAGAAGGGACTTGTTTTTTGTCTGTCTACATATCCACGTCCGATCTAGCCAGTAAGTTAATGATAAATGACAGCAAAAGCAACGTAGGCAGTCTCCTATCTTGTAAACGGACTTGTTATGCTTGACTTAGTTCTTTATAGGTTGTCCTCATTTCCTGTGTTAAAATACTTCTTGTTGTTGTTTAGACCATTGTCAGTTGGTTGGTTTTATTGTCTTCTTTTCAGAAATGAGCGTGTTTCACACATTCAACTTACTTTTTCCCCATCCAGCAAGTTTTGAACTTTGCCCATTTTCATACTTCGATAAGTTGTTTTTTGGAAATTTTCTGAAATTGTGATGCACATTTTTATAAATTGATTAAGATAATTTTTTAAAACATAAGCCACCTTTTGTTTAATGTAGGGACATACAAACAATAATCTAACAAGTTGGATGAATTGGCAGCTGTCGACACTTATAAATGTAAATGCCTTTCCTTGGAAACTTGAGGAACTTCCGGTCTAGATTTGATAAATGTCTGAGTGGAATTCTACAATTACTACTTTGTAAGTTGGATGAGGGAATCTTTTGCTCTGAGCAGATGTAGAAGAGTTTATAAAAATATGTCTATGAAAAAGAAGAAACACTGATATTTTCTCTGGCCACATAATATAAAATACTTTTTATACAGATATCATATCAAGTTAAAGAATGGGTTAACCCCCCCGCCCCTAGTTGGTTTGGTTCAGTCCCAGTGAACAACTCATCTTATTTGTAAAAGGTAAATCATTAATAGAAATGAAATGGCCTACAGTACTTTGTGCTTATGGTATTAAACTCTATCCTGCCAATTAAAAAGCTATGAACGTATTCAGGTAAGGTTTTCATAATAGAATAATGAGCAACATCTTGCAATATGGGTATTTTCTACATTGCGCTTTTATAGCATTCGAACTAAAAGTACTGTTTGCTTTTAGAATATACCCTGCATTTTCTAAGCTTGCCTGGAATTTGGACTTGTTTGTTGTGAAGCTCGTAAAGAACAGAGCTTCTTGGAGCAGAGCCTTGCAATTTTGCTGTGTTAAATAGGTGAATTCATCACAATTTCACACCTATATTATTAGAATCAAAGAAGTAGCATAGTATCTATTAAGCCATTTGAAAATTGAGAGAAAGAATATGCAGAAGCTCTTTCGTGAACCTGTAAATGTTGAAAAACGGCCAGGTCACTTTTTTTCAGCACTGTTGTAACATTAAACAATCACTAAAATAGTTGTGGGACTACCTGTATTATAATAAAGTACACAAGGATCAAATCAACCCATCCCTAAGTACCGATTTAGAGGTAATTTGCATATGGTGATGAATAGACTAAAGAAGTAGTTTTTCTTCTTGCCACTACCCCTTAGTCACAATCCAGTTTCTCAGTTCCACATCAGTGCTCTGGAGAAACAAGGCAATGGGTAAGCCAAATTCATTTAACAGCCATGCTACTAAGTTAACAACTGCAATGATTCATAACTTTAACAACTGCGTATCTTTGCAATGCCCTAAGATTATTAGATGCTGTGTATGTGTTGATATATTTCTAAGAAATTTTTTTTTAAACTCTTTACTTATTTTATGGAAATTGAGAGCTGGACAATGGAAATTGATTCTCCATGTCATTCTTATTGCTAGAGAATTCATCTTATACTTGTTCCTAAATTGCAAGCAACTTCAGCTGTTCAATCTGAGTAACCAGTATTTTTCCCATACGGATTACTCAAGATTGAAGAGCTGAAGTTGCTTGCGATTTAGAACAAGGTTTTTTTTTGTTTATTTACATATTTATTAAATTTTATGTTACCTATCTTGCTGTTCATAGTGACTCCTGTTTACCTAAATTACATCTATATGATGATTACTATTAAATATAGTCATATTTCATTGAACTTTCTGGGTAGAATGTATAATATATATATTACATTATGTATATATTTCTTATGTATGTATATATAATTAGACAACCCATGACCTGTTAGGTCATTCTTTCAGAAATATTTCCTTACCTATACAGAGAAACAGAATCACCATGGGTGGGCAAAACAGTGGGAGCGTGAAGCGTCCCCATTGAGTTCGCTTGTGAGAAGCTGGCAAGGACCCTCGGAAATCATGATCATGTGACTGCAGCTAACTGTGGAAACCTGCAGCTGTCACAACTTTGTGAATACAACTGGTGTGAAGAGCCTTGAAATTTCCATTACACAGGAATAACGTGAATGCTTTGTGTGTATTGTTTAATTTAGCAGATTTGCAGTACTTTGATTCAGAAATGCTTGCCCTATGATGCCCTCCTTAAGCTAACTGAAGGTTGCAAACAGACAAGATAGTTTTAGTACTATATAGATACATGGCATGGGAAGTTCATATAGATTTTTATTTTTATGTTTTTGTTTTGTTAATCAAACACAAAAAAAGTTTCCTTTTTTAACAAAAACTTTAAATATGGTTGTAGTTTAAGAAACACTTTGCCCATAGTTAAACTCTGCTGTATAGTCAAAATATAATAAATGAGATCTATGCAAGAAAATAGAATTTGATTTACAGTAAGATTTTGTATGAATGAAAAGAGCAATCTTTTGACAGTCCAGAAATCCAATTTGTGTTTTTCCTCCAGATTGCTAGAGACTGACACAAAGTCATTGAAATCGGTAAATGGATCAAGAAGAAATAGTGGATCCTCCCTTGTGTCAAGCTCATCAGCTTCTAGCAATCTTAGCCATCTTGAAGAAGATTCCTGGATCCTCTGGGGGAGAATAGTAAATGAATGGGAAGATGTACGCAAAAAAAAAGAGAAACAGATTAAGGTTTGTTGAGTGTTATTCAGTATTAGTGTTAGGAAGTCTTTTGATGTAGTCTGCACCGAATTCAATGAAAACAGAAGATATGAAACATGACTGGACATAAAGAGATATATTTTAGTCTTCTCCAACTAGCTTCTTTGAGCTTCACTTTTGGTAATCCACCAGCCAGGATGGTCATTAGTCATGGAAAGTGGGAATTATTGGAGGTGTATTCTAACATTTCTGAGAGTTATCCAGTTGGAGAAGACCAATACTAGTCACATATTTTTTAAAAAAATATATAAAAAATGTAAGGGTAGGTACTGCAGTTAAATAGTTGCATAGCTATAAATCACTTAAGTTTTCAGAAGTAATATATGAAATGTGACCATCTGGTTTGCAGTTGACTGGTGGTTTTTTCTTTCTTTCTTTTTTACTTCTAGGAATATTGGGTAGATTTCAGTTTTCACCATCTTTGTCCATAACTTTGAAGTCAGTTTGCTAGATTGTCCACTTTAAAAACAAAGCTCATCAGAATTTTATGCACATATATATTTTATTGCTTTAGGAACTTGTTCGAAAAGGGATACCACATCACTTCCGAGCAATAGTTTGGCAGCTTTTGTGCACAGCTCAAAATATGACAATCAAGGATCAATATTCAGAACTCTTGAAAATGACTTCGCCTTGTGAAAAGCTCATAAGAAGAGACATTGCTCGAACGTATCCTGAACATGACTTTTTTAAAGAAAAAGATAGCCTTGGGCAGGAGGTTTTATTTAATGTAATGAAGGTAAGTTAGCAACCTAATATATATATTTTATTAAATAGTTTTATAAACACAAAAAAAACACAAACATAAAACATTTCCCCCCTCCCCTT
>JANHFO010004476.1:56083-69162 GCA_032468095.1 Pareas carinatus
CGCTCCGCGGGACGCTCCAAAGCCAAAGGATCGCTCTGCAGGCTGAATTGGTGCGTTCCCAGCGTCCCGCGTCTTATTGTCCGGTGTGCCTTATGGTGCGAAAAATACGGTAAGTCAATAGGATTATTATTACAAAAGATATGTAAAATAAATGTGGGGTTTATATTATTCCTTTTTTGTTTGTTTAATCCTAAACACATGTTTAGGATCCTGTTTTAGGTTTTCTTCTTTTTTAATGAATATAACAGAAAATACAGAAGTCAATAGCATTATGGTAATTTAAACTATTGGACTATTAGGTTTCATTTTGAATTATTTCAAAATTCCCTTCTGCCAGAAGATCACGGAGACTAATATTGTGCAAGATGTGATGTGAAAGGGAAAAAATCAAAAATCCATTGTGTTAAGCCCTTTGAAGTAATGGTGAATGCATTTGCCAGAGAAGAATAAACAAGGACTCTAGCAAAAGCAAAATACTCTGTTATCTTTCTACTGTATACCTGAGTTTAATGTACTAGTAAGTTTAACATTTGAATTTAATACATGCACATCTGAATGTATTTTACTGAGAAAAGAAGCAGTTTCCATAGTGTTGGTTTTGAGTCCGATCTTAAAAATCTGGCTGTGAGCAATTCTGAATCAAGTTGTAATTTTCTTGGTGATCACTGAAAATAATAACATTTATATCAAATTTATTTATTTATTAAAATTATAGGCAGCTCATCTCACTGTTTAAACTAACTCTGGGAGGCTTACAAAATGTTGTGACATAGCACTATTTGAAAGGAGTTTGGTATGTGATGCATCAGAAGTCTGTTTTCCGCTTTGAGGAATTACTGGAAAGAATCTAGCTTTGGGTCCGGCAGCTGTTATAAACCTTGCAGTTTACCAAACAGCTTACATTCTTTTTTAAAAAATTAACTTCCTTCAGTTTCAGATGATATAAAATATATGACCAATATTTCAGATAACGTCCTTTACAGTTTTGCTTGATTTTCAGAGACTAAGAACAGAAAACAGACTCTTGAAACAAAGAATTGAAACACTGGAAAAAGTAAGTTTTCCAGGAACAGACGTCTGACTTGTGCTAGTTCTAATTTTTTTATCAATACCAGAGTAGCTGCATGAAGATTAATAATGTGGCATTCATTATTCCTGTTCTTTGTATTGATGGACTTTTGTAATGTTTTAAAGTATATATAGTTGTTGTGGGTATCATGGAATTCAGTGGGACAGGGGGATTAAAGTATATTTACAATGGACTATAATTGAAAGTTGGTGTCTTCAAGTAGTCTTCTTACAGAAAGGAAACCAAGTCAGTTTCTACTGAGCATTAAGTAAATAATTCTTCGCATTTGTGTAATAGTTCTTCCACCTTAATTTTCCATTTCTTTGATACTTGCAATTAACTGAGAAATCAAGGTGAGATCTGAAATTATAAGGCATCCTGTCTAGCTGCTATCCAATTTTTCCAACTTGAATTACCTTTATAAATTTTGTTTTTGTTCCAAGCTTATTTATTGTGCATATCACAGAAAATAAAACACAGGTGCCACTTTGAATTACATCTTTGGCAATTGTTCAGTACATCTTTGCTTGAATATATGCTTAAATCAAATGAAGAACTTCATTTCCCCTCACAAATATACTCACTTCCAGGTTTTTAAGAATAGAATAGCTATCTTTATCCTTTTCCATTGAAGAACAATGAAGAATGGAGTTTCTGTCAAACTCCAAATTAATTACGTCTCTATCCAAATATCAGTAATCTCTAATAAGATCAAATAACTGACTTCCATTTTGCCTCATCCTTTAATTTATAAATGTGCCACAGACCTATAAAGAATGACATGTAATCATTTTAGAAAATTGGATACTTTTATATGGGACATGTTTTTTTCTCCCCTCGACAGTTAGAAGATCAAATATGTTCCAAAATCAGCCTGTTTCATTAATTTTCAGAAAGGGAGGGAGAGAGAGAAGAGTGCAAGTGATAGTGTCAGAATCAAGTTCTTAATGAAGGAAAAAACTGTGTCAGGTAGCTGCATGGTGAAGATGAAAATGTATTTGAACAGAAATAACTGGACCTAGCATAATTATGTAACACTCAGTGAAGTGAAGGATAGCAGCGCTAACAGTTTATTTTTAAAAATGAAGTGTCGTATATATCATTTAAATTCTTGATGCAGTATCGTTAGGAAAGATGAATTAAGATGTACTTAATTGGGTTGTGTCATGTCAGATTTTTGTTCCATTTCAATCCCCTTATTTTCACCTGCGGAATATGCTGCAAATATACTTGTGCTGTTGAATATTTACCAATGAGAGGACAATCTGAAAAATCCTACTTTCCTTGGAATTGTGGAAATAGGCTGATCTTTTCCCAGGGATGAAAGCTCACATTGGCCTGGTCTTACATCAAGAACAGCAGAAAATCTGAAGCATATACAAATTGTCAAAAATATTCTGTTTCTTCAATATTGCTGCTTTATAATGCTATCATCACTTTGAAATATTTACTTTTTGCCAGAATTTTATTTTGTTCTTGTTAGTAGAAAGAAGAATAGCTGCAAAAATTAGAGAATCCATCCTGAATTTCTGCTCTCTGCCTAAGCAGTGAAAATCCAGTTTCTATTTGTGATTTTTTGTCTCCTTTAGCTCAAAAAAGACAATGATATTCTTCACTATGGTTTTTAAAGTATCATGAAGTGGTTTTCACACATCTGTTCTTCAGGTTTTCTCAAAAAATGTAGTCATCAGATCAAATATATCTTAGAAATATCTAATGCAGTCTAATCAAATCTTCATGCTCCAGCTCCTAAGATATAGTTAAAAAACCTAGGAGCAGATAGCATTTGTAGAATATTCGTAGTATCTGCTGTTCATCTTGAAATGTTCTTGAACTGTTTTAATTGTCATATTTCTAAATGGTCTCAGATTTGGAAAATCTGTTGGCTCTTACAAAGTTTAACCCAAAGGATCTAAGGGCTAACATTCCTTTTTTCCTAATAATATGTATAAATTATATCATACTATATTCTTAAAAGCTTTTAGGGACTGGTCTTTGTTTTAGGAAAGCTTGAAAAGTAATGAAAATCAAGTAAGTATGAATGTCCATCTTTTAGGATTGATAGTGCTATATTTAGCTTTTAAATCTAGGCAAGTGAAATTCCCTGTGGAGGGCAAAGGGCTGTGATTCAGGAAGTGTTCTTGAATGATTAGCTAGTATCTTTCTTGGGATATTTTTAAAATATTTTGGTCTCTTATCAGAATGACATGCTTGAGAATCTCTCCTCCTCGGCTGTAGAAAACTTGTTGCCACTCATAGCATGAAATATAACCCATCTTTCCTTCTCTGATAGATATTCAGTGGAAGTAGGATTCCTTTTCCCCCAATACTTAATCACAGCTTTTTTAAAAAAATGTATTTAAAAAAATAAAAGAGCTATAAAAGTTTAGTTCTTGATCCCAAAACATAGTTCTTCTTCCCTAGGATATGGCTATTCCCCATAATAAGAGCTGTTCTTTTTTAGTATGTTCTGAGGAAATATTACTTGTTACTAAAAGTTTTCTCTCTTAGATCTCACAAAGTAGGATCAGAAAAGATGGAAATTGATTTCCTAAATCATATCACTTTAGAAAAGGATCAAAAGCTCAAATCTTCTGGAATATATTGTCTACAATATAAATTTTCCCTAATCTGTACAAATCAGGAAGTTTATCTACTTGTTAAAAATCTTGTAATCTGCTAGAACAGACACATTTTCATTTAGCTGTGTCCTTTGCTTCTTAAAGCAAATGTTACCTGTGGATCTGCTGATTTGTCTTGTTTTGAGTTGCTGGATTTATAGGTGGAAATGTCTGATTCATTTGTGGTTAAGGTGGATGTTTCTGGATGTAAAAAATGCCAGAATATTTGAATTAGTCTGAAAGTTTTCTTCCATTGTAAATGAAAAATTAGCCAGGTTTGACTAAAATTAGCCAGCCGTCTTTCATTTGTATACTTCAGCCCTTCATACTTGACACTTTCGTTGCCAAACTCTTACTCTTTAAATCCTGCTTAGCACAAATAGTTCTGCCTTTCTTGGGTAGCCAAACTTTTTAAGTATGCTCAGATTATGCCTCCTTTCAGTTTCTAACACTTTAATCAAATACACTCTGCACAAAACTGCAGAATTCTCTAAACAAGGAATTTTTGAACCTTAAAGAAAAATGTAAAAATATACAATGTTATTTTTAAAAATCAATTAACCTATGCTACTGAAAGATTTGCATGCTTTAGCTTTATTGTATTGGGAAAGTAGGTAAAATTTGAGCATAATTCTCTGTTTTTATTCTGTTACTTTGTTTCCCCTTTCTATTATTTCTGTCTGAATTTTTTTCCCTTTTTGTAGGAAAGTGCTTCCTTGGCAGATAGATTGATACAGGTATACTACTTTAGTATTTCACACTAATTTTTTTTTCTGCTACCAAACAAGCCCTTAGCTTTCTATTTTTAGTGCATGGATAACTACATGCATTTTCATATGAAATGCATACTGTAATTAATTGAGCAATTGTGCCATGGCAGATAATATTTAAGCACATGCCTGCATGTTACTTCTAATAACATCCAGGATTCTTAATCATTGATGGACTCCCATCTTTTGTAACTAATTCTGTAGACTACTATGAACATGTAACAGATGTGTGCATGCCCAAACAAAGTAATAAATGCATGAACAGAGTTCAACTGAATGCAGGTACGCAGCTGACCTTGCTTAAGGATACTAAACATTTTAAGATGGCACAGTACTAAACTGCTTTACTTTACTAAATTGATATATTGGCTGTAACAGTTATGTGACGATTTGCAAGTTCTTAACCATACGGCAGAATAAATATATAAAACTCTCGGTCTTCCCCGGATCGATCTTCCAATTGCTTTAAAAAGAAAATTATGTCCTAAGGGACAAGTGACGAGGGCCCAGGAAGCTGAGGAAAACTATCTTACAAAACGGGAGTTGGCCACCATCAAACAGCAGAGTGATGAGGCCATTACTAAACTAGAGCAAGCCGAGAATACCATCAGAGAGCTCCAGCAACAGCAACCATGGGTAAGGCTGATAGCACCTTAATCTCTGATCTTCCTCCTTCTCTTGTGCTTATTTATATTAATCAGAGCTTGGTTTCTGTTCTGTCCTATTCTGCTCTTCCAAATACACTGAATGTTGTTGAATCTTCATTGATAAAAGGAAACTGAACACAAGTGACGAATCCCATGTGAATCTAAATTACTCCAAAGCAAAACCTATTGATTGTAATGAGCCAACTTTCTAATATATTTGCTTGTGATCACATCTGGCACATACAAGCAAATGACTAAAGTGTAATTACAGGATGCCTACATTTCTCTCTATTTCTACTCACACAGTGTTGTGTGGGTAGATATCTAATTGGACAATTTTTTTGTGAAATTTAAAAAGCACTTAAGAGTAATGATAAAAGCATTTTGCTATGCACTATTAACTTGTCAATGTAATGTGCCACAATTATCATTAAAAACTATTAACTTTTATCAACTTACTGCCCTCTGAATATGATAGACTGCAATTTCCAGTTTTCCAGCTAGCAATTTTGGGAGTCTGACTGATTTGGAGGGCACCTATTTGAAAAAAGTTAGAACTTCAATTGTAGAATTTTTTTAATGTATTATTTATGTTCCGAATACTCATTTGGATCAAATGCATTTCACCAAAACAAAAGTTCTGTTTTCTATCTGAATATATAGGAACTTTTGATTGGGTCTACACTATTTGAAAAACACATGGAAAGTTGATTTTTCCAACCTAGAATTGGTTTCAGCTTTACTGTATAGAAAATAACATTGAAACCCTACTAAACCTGTTTTATTTGTTCATTAGCAAATAATTGATACTTAGAAGTATCTTATAGCCCAGTGGGCCTCAATGTTTTGGCCACCAGGGACCAGTTCCATGGAGAAAGGTTTTTCTGTGGACTGAAGGGGTCATGATTTTGTGTGCTCTGTGCATCCCACGAATGGGACTTGGCTTGTTTGCGCGGCTCGGTTGCTCTCATTCTGCAGACTGGTGCCAGTCTATGGACTAGGGGTTCGGCACCCCTATTATAGCCTGTTACTTCTGTTGATAAGGTTGTGAATGATAATAGTGTGGGGTTATGAAAGCAGAAGGAAAAATAACATTTCTATAAGGCAAGATATCTTTACCATGGTTAGGTTTTAGCAGAGCTAATAACAAATAAAGCAGAAGTATAAGACTTGATTTGAATCTTAAGGATTCTGTGAGGCAGATGGATGATTAGCTCCAATGTGAAAGAAAGAGATTATGGAGATCAGCTCTCTGCTGTGGTTCATGTCTTCCAACCAATGATTGCAAATTGCAGCAGGTGAGGATGGTATGTACCCTGTTTCCCCAAAAATTAGACCTAACCAGAAAATAAGCCCTAGCATGATTTTTCAGGATGTTCATAATTAAGCCCTACCCCCAAAATAAGCCCCCAGTTAAGATCATCAGCCTGATGGACACATTTAGTACTGCATTTCCCCCGAAATAAGACCTAATCAGAAAATAAGGCCTAATGTGTCTTTGGGATCAAAAATTAATATAGACCCGGTCTTATTTTGGGGGAAACACCGTAGCATTAAAGCTATTGTTCTTTTCCATTGGTAATAATTTACACGCACAGAGGGTTGAAATGTGATAGGACTTACAAAGAAAATACAGCTTTCTGGAGATAATTATGATTATTATTACAAAAAAGGGTACAGAAAGATTTTAACCCTGGCTTGGTAGCATGAAGAATGTGGTGAGAAATAATGGATGGATGCCACAGGAAGGAACTGAATCCTATATAAAGCATTCCCTATTTTTAAATCAGATGCTGCCTACATATACTCAATTCAGGTACTGTGACCTAAAACCTCCATTCAGTAAAAAATTTATAATGAATAATATCCAAAGTCTGTCCACTGTCATTCCGTCACTGTGTGTTGTTTTAAAAGCAAGGTTGTTTTTCTGAGTGTCTTTATTTTAGATTGGTTCCTTGCCTTGCCTAATGGCCCCATTTAGAATTTTGTATGAATAGCATTCTAAGTTTATTTAAATGTTACATATTGTATTGCTGCCTAAAAAAGACTGAGATAATATAAAAAATAATGTTGGGTGTTCTGCAAGTATTTTCTCTGTTATAATTAATTGTGATTTTTTTTTAAAAAAATCTTTCGTACTTAATGTCTTTTTTTAAAGTTCCTTTTAAACCTTGGTTGCTTTAAATCAGATGCCTTTGGAAGGGGACTCTGTATTGTCAAAAATTTTTAACACTTTTGAATATGTTTTTAGAAAGTCAGTCCACTATTTTGGAGGCTTGGGGACATTATCTCTTCCCTTCCCTTTCTTCATTTAGAAAGCTTACGTTTTTAGGGAAGGGATCCTCAGTTTTAAAGGTTTAAATGTATGCCATAATGTGTATCTTCTTTCCCGGGTCGATGAATAACAGATTTTTGCCCTTTAGAATATTGTCATCAGGGATCTTGTTGACCAGTATGTTTAACACCCTTTGTAATTTAATGGATCATGTTTTGTTTTGTAAGATGTAAGCTGCTCAGAGGCTTCGGGTCGGACTGATATTTGCAATAAATCACAGTGACAAAGTCTTTGTCGAAAAGAGGGTCAGTTATCCATTGCACAGTTGCATAGTTGCAGCCAGTTAAGCCAATGTATTAAATACTGTTGACATTTAGATAAAGACAAACAGGATGTGAGAGTACATTGGATGCTACTGTGATTTGTTGGCTGCAATTGCACTCAGAAGGTGAAATCCTTAAAGCAGTGGTGGCAATGGGGCATAGTGCTATTCGGCCATTGCCACACATTTCCTCTATAGGCTCTCAGTAGTGTTTGATAATGGCACAGATACAAATCTGTTAACCAAGTCTTGATCTCTGTGGGTAGATCTCTTTACCATATTTTCTGTAATGAAAGGAATGACTCTAGCTGCTTTGCAAACAGTGTGAAAATAAAAGATTGTCTTCTGTGTTAGTCATTGCTGCAGCCTGGCTGACTCAGATCGCCTATAATTGGAAAAAGACACAGTGACTTAGTGGCTAAGTGGAGAAGTAAACATACCTTTTAGTCTTAAAATATTTCTACCATATCTTCAGAACTGGGTGGTTTGTCAGTCAACTGGAACAAAACTTTAGCACTACCACAAAATGTTAATAATTCTGACTAATTTGAGTAGTTTTATTAGATCGTGAGAAAACTAGATTTGTGTTTCTTCAGCTTTTAGAAACAATTCATTTAATTACATGTTTGGGTTTGGGGAAAATCACAGTTGAAAGAAAATCAAGGTGTATATGGTAACAATCTTAGGAAAGCAATAGCATTGTCTTTGTTGCGATGCTGTAGGTCTGAACAGAAATCATTTATGGAAAGAAGCTTTATTTTTTCAAATAGTACAGCTTTTAAAACAGTCTGTCTGCTTTATTGCATGCATGATTTTACATTTTAAGATATCTCCTTTCCTTCTGTTAACACCTGTGTTTGATTTTCTTGCTCTGTAGCATAAGAGCAGTTCCCATCACAGTGAAGAGTTTGTGCTGCAGTTGCAAAGAGAGTTGATCGAAGCAAAACTAAGTGAAGCTGAATCACACAGTGCCCTGAAGGAAATGCAAGATAAGATTCTTGAGATGGAAAAGGCAAGTCAAACTATGAAAGCTCTGTAGAATCAAAGGTTTCCAAATTCTTTGACCATTACGTACTTTGCATAGAATCTAAGGTTCATAGTAGTAAATATGGGTCAATTTTAATTACTACTTTAAAATGAAATATTTGTTCATGAAATGATTAGATATCCATAATTAGTTTAATTGAAGATATTGAAGGACCATCTTATTTGTATATTTCCATCTGTGCACTATATTTAGCATCAGGCATATTATTGTGTATTCAGTTATTTTCAATGCCGCTGTTGAGAGATGACATGAGTCTTTGATTGAAGCACACAAGATATGGAGAATCCTTTGTACAGAATTTTGACCCTTGCTATAAATTATTAATGCAGGCTGAGGATTTCTCTCTTTTTATTCTTTTGTATGTTAAAACAGTCACGCTAACTTTGAACTGAATACCTAAAATGTATTGTAATTTATGTTTTTTTAATCGCATCTCGGACTGGATGTGATTATCTTTTTTGAGTCTCAATTAACTGCCATTTTCCTACAATTCAGCTATAATTGTTGTGTATGCAAAAAGATAAGAGTTGAAAGTTCAGTAAAAAAAAGAAAAGTCATCTTCAAATTAAGGTCAACCTCTCATTACTGGTGGCTTCATGGGAAGATCCACATAGTTTTCTTGGCAGCTTGCTTGCTTGATTTGATTTATGTTCCACCTTTCATAGAAGGAGCTCACAGCACTCTACATACTGCTGTCTCCTGTTTTCCTCCAGAACAGCAAGTCTGTAAAATACGTTGTGCTGAGATGAGATGATGATTGGCTCAAGCCACTCAGACAGCTTTTGGGCCTGAGTGTGGACTCTTCTAGGTCTCCCCTAAGATCTAAGGATTCTGATTCTACACTGTAGCCACCTTATCACAATGACTCAATGTGGGAATGGTTTGGTGTTACTTTCTTCTGGCTTGACTTTTCAACTTCCCAGCCTAGCCTATACCCTTGGAGTTCTCCCACTCAATATATCTGAGCCCATACAAGGTCAGCCAAAGAGATACTATCTCCTTTAGAACTTTTGTGTTGTCATCATTACAGTTCTTTAATTACTACAGTGAAGAAATCAATAACATGCCCCTTTCAAAAGAAAGGTTTCCCTCTCTGAGGAGGAAGAGGGAATGGTTTTTATATTCTGAATTATTAGAGCATCACCTATCTGCTGGTAAATTATCCTGTAGCTGCAAGAGGTTTTTAGGCTGGATAGACGTCATGCCAATATGGTGCCTTTTGTTGTTTTCCGCAGAGGAACAGCTCTTTGCCTGATGAGAATAATATTGCTAGACTTCAGGAAGAATTGATTGCAGTGAAACTAAGAGAAGCAGAAGCTCTTATGGGTTTAAAAGAACTTCGGCAACAAGTTAAAGATTTGGAGGAACACTGGCAGGTAATTCAATGCAGACAAACACAAAGTCCCTAAATCAGTTTGGCAATAAATTGTGCATGGTGGAGTCCTTGCAAAAGAGTAAATGAGTTAGTAAATTAACCCTATGTCATGGTTAGGAGACCCCACCGTTCTGTTTGAGCTCTTTTAGCAAGAAGAGGCTGTTCGTTTTTTCTTAAAACCGATATGGTTTTAAACCTCCTGGGTGAAAGGCAGAGGGTTTTGCTGTCTACTCCAAAATATGTTTTTTTCAGAAGGACTTGCTGTTGAATATAGTTTGGTGGGAACAATTGTGAATGACTTTAAAGCCGTTCACATTAGCTTACATTAGTCTGTCACTGAAATGTAAAATTTGAAAAATAACTCTTGGGCAAAGCAGCAGATATGGAGAAACAAATATCACACTGTAGAATAAATAGCAAAATCCATGAAAGTTCATTAAGACCTAGCCATGTTTTTAGCGTCATCTCATTCGCACGTCTGGAAGATGGAAGGACCCGCCTAAAAAAAATACTGTAAACGAACTTCAAGATGAGCTAATGACAATCAGACTCCGAGAAGCAGAAACCCAGGCAGAGTTAAAAGAAATAAGACAAAGGATGATGGAAATGGAAACTCAGGTAAGAAACATAGTGACTCAAAAAATATTGAATATCTGGGGCTGCATAGTATATCCATGAGAACGCAAGATTTGAACAGCATAGATGAAATTTGTAATGTTTTGGGGGGCAAGAGAGATCATAATCCCATAATTTAAGGTATCCATCTGTGATGCTCATTAGGTGATTCTGAGGTATGTTCCCCTTTCCCCCCCCATAAAATAGAAATTTCTTAAGGGTGGATAGGAGGACAAAAACAAACAAAGATAATCCTCGATTTATGACCACAACTGAGCCCAACATTTCTGTTGGTAAGTAAGACACTTGTTAAGTGAGTTTTGCTCCACTTTACTCCCTTTCTTGCCATAGTTGTAAGTGAATCATTGCATTTGCCAGTAACATGGTCATTAAGTGAATCTGACTTGTCTATTAACTTGGCTTGTCATAAGGTCACGAAAGGTGATCACATACTCCAGGACACTGCAACCATCATAGATATAAGTCAGTTGCCAAGCATCTAAATTTTGATCACATGACTATGGGGATGCTACAGTGGTCGTAAGTATTAAAAAATGGTCACAAGTTACTTTTTCAGTGCTGTTGTAACTTCAAATGATCACTAAACAAATTATTGTGAGTTGGGACTACCTGCAATAGTTGGTCCTCCATTTCTGGATGCATCACATGTGATAGGTCTCAACAAATCTTTGCTTTTTTCTTTTGAAAAGTTCTTAGTTCACTTTAGAACTTTAATGAAACCCATTTTTCTTCTCTAATCCATCCTGAATTCTAAGGAAGATATAGCTTATTTATTTTGCTTTCTGAAGAGTTTTTCAAAACTCAAAAGTTCACACACTACCAAATAATACCTGAATATATTGGTATTGCCCTAGAGGATTTTTCCCCCTTCACCATTAATATGGGGATTTTGTTTTTTTATTTTCAAAGGTTTACTGTTGAATATTTACAAGTAAAACTTGTAATGATGTGTTTTAGCTATATGAATACTTAGATCCAGAAAACACACAATGTAAATGTATGTTCTAAACTGAAACATCTAGCTTTTTGTAAAATTGTTAGATTGTTTAGTTTTTTGTCTAATAAGGCCTATTATAACAGCAAAAAGCAATGGTTGAAGATGCAGAATTTTAAAAAAGAATAACCCTTTATGATGATAGTATTGCATGTTAAAACCAGTGTAAATTTAAACCCATCCATTGCTTTGATCATGTTTCTTCTTCGTATGCACTTTAAACAGCAGCTTTTCTAACCTTTTCAGCCAGTAGGGGGTATAGGTGTTCTGTGTGATCATATATAAGCAATACAAACACATGCGCGCGCGTGCGGATCAAGTGTTTATGTAAACTGGGTAGGCAAGTTGTAGAGATATTGTAATTTTTTAGAAATTCATGAACTACAATTCCTGGAGTCATTCACATTGGATATGCTGGCTGAGGCTATTAGGAGTTGCCATGTATAGACATATAATCCAAAACAGCAAAACCTAATGAATATAGCATACCCATGTCTCAATTAAATTACTGATTCATTTTGATTTGTGTCTTGTTTATGAGAAGTTAATTCAAACAGGTGAGCCATTAATCATTAGCAGCTAAATTTATGGCCATAATGATCAGGACATTTATGCAGATTACATATGGCTATATCACAGGTGGTTAGGGATGGGTTTTTACATTTTCTGTTTTTTGGGGGGTGAAATATCTTTCTTTTAATTATGTAAAGCCTAATTAGTCAGTTTCTACGATTTTGAAATGTAGTTCAAAAGAATTAACATCTTATTTCTTGAAAATGTTTATTCAGACATCTACTTATATATTAAAATATTCTTCCAAAAAGAAACTCGAAACTGGATATGATCAAATAAATCCAGTCAATCCTTTCTGATACATTAATTGTATAATCCAATAAACTTCTAATAAGTTATGCAAAATTTGGATTCATTGAAGTTCTATTATTGGCTATTCTGACTCTTTATTCCATAAATAATATCAGTAATTTTAACTTTAAATATTTTTTTACTTTTTGATATAATTTTGAAGACTATTTGATTTCAGAAACAGACTGGGTCAAAAATCAGAATCAGAATCAGAATTTATTTTGCCATGTGTGTCAGGACACACAAGGGATTTGTCTTTAGTGATCATGCTCAATACCTACAAACACAACAAGGATATAATCAAGATACAGTCATAGACAATTTGAATATATAAGCATAATCACGATCATTTGTATATACATAATCACGATCATTTGTATGTATAGGCATATATAGGCATAATCAATTGTGTATATAAGCATAAGATACATTCATAGTCTTAAAGTACGTAACATTCA
>JANHFO010004476.1:69262-85706 GCA_032468095.1 Pareas carinatus
CAGTGTACAGGTCTTCAATGGAGGGGAGTTTTGTAGCAATTATTTTTTTCTGCAGTTTTAATTATTCTTTGAAGTCTGTTTTTATCTTGTTTGGTTGCAGTGTCAAACCAAACGGTTATTGAGGTGCAGATTACAGACTCAAATGATTCCTTTGTAGAACTGTGTCAGCAGTTTCTTTGGGCAGTCTGAGCTAAAAGGTCTGGGCCATTTCGTCTGGGGATAAACACCTGAGGTTGGATTCACACCACATATGAAACCCAAATGGGTAACCACCCTTGCTGGGTTGTTAGAATTTGTTCTCTGTAAATAACATGTAGAGTTCGTGCAACATTAATTAAATTGGAAGCAAATCTGAGAATCACAGCATTCTAGAGATGAAAGGGACCTTAGAGTGCATCTAAACCAACCCCCCCTGCTCAGTGCAAGATTCAGTACAGCAGAGGTTTTCAACTTTTTTCAAGCTGCGGACCCCAAAACATGTCTTTGCTACATGGCGGACCCCATTCCCAAAAATTCAACTCATTACTAATCGACAATTCATGTATATGATTTTTTCAAATTTTTTCTTGACCTGTCTGCAAACCCCCTGGCAACTTGTGGACCCCAGGTTGAAAACCTCTGCAGTACAGCATCTCTGACAGGTGTCCATCCAGCCTCTGCCCATCAGACTTGAGGAGTATTTTTGTTTGTTTGCTTCTTTCATGCCTGGACAAATTCCTGCCATTTTCTTGATGAGGTTTTTCAGAAGTGGATTGCCATTGCCTCCTTCCTAGGGCTGAGAGAAACTGACTGGCCCAAAGCCACACAGAGGGCTTTGGGCTAAGGCAGGCCTGGAACTCGCTCGCTTCCTAGCCTGGTGTCTTAACCACTGCACCAAACTGTCTCTCTTTTAGGAGACTAAACAGGATTCTATCTGCTCTATGGGCCACAGAGAGAGGAGGTGGGTACTGGCAGGTTTCCCATTTTGCAGAATTAGATCAAAGTTGGTAGAAAGTATCAATCCATCACAATTGACTGTATTGCATTGATTATAAGATGCACGTTTTTTCCTATTTTGGTGTCTGTATTCATAGTGCGTCTTATATTCGAGGTGCCTTTTCAAAATTTTTATTTCTAACTTAGAAAAATAAGGGTGATGTAATAGTGTCTACAGTCCAAGACCAAATCCAGGTAGTCCTCGACTTACGACCACAATTAAGCCCACACTTTCTGTTATTAAGAGAAGCATGTGTTAAGTGAGTTTTGCTCCATTTTGTGACCTTTCTTGCTAAGTCGTTAAGTGTTGTTAAGTTGTTAAGTGAATCACTGCAATTGATAGTAACCTGGTTGTTAAGTGAATCTGGCTTCCCCGTTGACTTTGCTTGTCAAAAGTGTACAAAGGGGGATCACGTGACCTTGGGACACAGCAACGGTCATAAGTATGAACCACTTGCTGAGCGTCTGAATTTTGATCACCTGATCATGGGGATGCTTCAGAAGGTTGTGAAAATGGTCCTAAGTCACTTTTATCAGTGCCATTGTAACTTTGAACGGTCACTAAATGGACTTTTGTAAGTTGAGGAGCATCCATACAGGAATAAAGACCAGCAACACAATGCAATTACTGTAAAAAGCGTTTTTTCTTAAATTGCAAAAAAAAAAGTTCCTGAAACAAGCTAACCATTAACAACACGAGGGAAGAACTGGGCAGTTTCTAACTGCGATGGCGCTTGAGAAGAGATGTTCCACCTCCCGAGAGGCACCTGAAGAGGATCCCCCGAGAGGAGGCCGGCGTCCCCCTTCCGGATCACAACAGCAATTCGAACGATCGGCAATTGGAAAGATTAGACTCAGTTGCCATTGGGTGGGCGACGGGCAGTTTAATATCTCACGGGAGACAGATCCCACCTCCAAGCACAGATGGTCCTCAACGTATGACCACAATTGAGCCCCAAATTCCTACTGCCAAGCAAGACCGTTGTTAAGTAAGTGGCCCCATTTTGTCACCTTGCTTGCCACAGTTGTTAAGTGAATCACTGCATTTGTTCAGTTAGAAACGCGGTCATTAAGTGAATCTGGTTCCCCCGTTGACGTTGCTTTGTCAGAAGGTTGCAAAAGGTGAGCATGTGACCCCAGGACACTGCGACTGCCATAAATGTGAGACAGTTGCCAAACGTCTGAATTTTGATCTTGTGGCTATGGGGATGCTGCAACGGTCACAAATGTGAAAAACGGTCCTAGGTCACTTTTTTCAGCATCGTAACTTCAAACAGTCACTAAAGGAACTGTCATAAGTTGAGGACTGCCTATGTGAAGAGAAGCAAGTTTAGCTTTCTGTGGGACCTCGGCAGATCGACTGGTTGTTGCTGGTTTTTGCCCTAGTGGAGCATCCTTAATTAAGCCAGAGTGATCTGTTGCATGTGAAACACACGAGACATTAAAGAAATCCTCAGGGACCGTTGAGGTAAGTGATGATGTTGTGCCACACAGAAGAGATGGGGGTCTTTGGTTCTGTCATTCTGGATCTCTTGATGCCAGATCCTCACCTTCAGACCAGCCTTATCAAGAAGTCCCAGAGCCGATGGTATTGGCAAGGCGGGACCACCCTAGGTCAAATCATCATCAATCTGCCTTCTTGTGTTGAAAGAGAGCCTTTCACGCACCTTTGGTGAAACCAGCAGGCTGGGAAATTCAGGATGTGTAGACTGGGGGATTCTGGGAATTGAAGTCCACACAGCTTAAAGCTGCCAGGTTAGAAAAACACCGGTTTGGTCGTCCTTCATTTGGAATTTGCCTGGTCTAGACGGCATCACTCTGCTCACCACTTGTGCTAATTTTGGCCCGGCACACTCAAAAGTAGTTACCACGGGGCTGTAAGGCTGTGATAGACACTCTAGCCCTTTTTATGTTGTACGTGCTCACAAACGAGTGAGTTTTGATGGCACCATTGCACAGACCTCATTTTTTTAGTTGTACAAATTTTATTAAGTTATAATATAACAAACAAAAGAAATAAGATAACAAACAATGGGAAAACAGGGAAGGAAAAGGGAAGAAGCAAAGTGTAGGTAGGGGAAAAGGAGGGGAGAGAAAAAGAAAGCGGCGTTGACTTCCGACTTTCTTTGGTGCAGTAAAATATGGCAATAATCGTTTCAGCTTTTCACTTTCATGAATCATTTGAACAATCCCTTCTATAGCGACACCTCTGTCTAATCAGTAAAACCCAAAATCAAAGCTTCATTTTTTTTCAACCTTGAGCACAAAGTCAAGGAGCGATTTCCAAGTAGGAACAAAAGTTTTTATATTATTTTCTTTAATCAGAACAGACAGTTTTACCATCGCTGTGCAGACCCCTGGACCAATATCCCGGAGACGGCCCTGCCTCTCGCCATCCCCTCCTCAGGAGTTGGGGCTGCTCCATCCCTGGAGGTTTTTGAGAAGAGATTGGACAGCCCCTTGTCTGGAATGATGTAGAGTCTCCTGCTTGTGCAGGGGGTTGGACTATTTGACCTCCCAAGTCCCTTCCGGCTCTGTTATTCTGTTCCTTTGGCCTTCTTCGAGCTGGCAGGTGGGCACGCTGAATTAACCCGATGAAGTCGTCCGCGTGGAGTGACAGACAAAGGCACAAAGCAGCAGGGGGAGATCTGAGCGCCAGGTAAGGGTGGATTCTGCAAAGCTTCTGAGCCGATGCTTTGTTGTGCTGTTTTGTGCTGACCTCAAAGGCTTTACTGTCGCAAACAAGACAAGCTTTGTCCTTTGAGAGACAGTGGGCAAAACCCCTCCCTTTGCTTCCTCTCGCGTTTAGATTTTCAAAAGCTTTCTCCCAGAGAAAGAGCAAGCTTCTTTTTTTTCTCCAAAAGCAGCTGGTTTTTTTATTTTTTTGCTCCACTCTGCGACAGCGCCTGGGGAGGTTCTGGGTGCTTCATCCCTGGAGCTTCTTAAGAAGAGACTGGACAGCCATCTGCCTGGAATGATAACGGGGTCTCCTGCTCCAACAGGGGGTTGGACTAGAAGACCTCCGAGGTCCCCCCCAACTCTGCTGCTCAGTATTCTGTAAATAAATAAATCTATTTCTTAAGCAGGAGACAGCATCCCGCCATCTTTTGGATACCATTGACTTGGAAATGCAGAATCCAAGAACAGGTTGCTGGCATTCTGACTCACCCGGCTGCCAAGAAGAGGCAACCAGCCACTAAATATTCAAATAGCAGAAGCAAACATGGCCCTCGACTATAAACTGTCAGATGTTATTTCCTAACAGTGTCCTCAGGGTGGGTGCAAATACAGATGATGCCCAAGACTGGCGTTTAGCTTAGTACGCGCTACGGTTTCCTTCCTGTTTAATTAAAAGAATCTTTTTTTAAAAAAAATGCAAACCAGGGATAATTGGGGGATTTGACCGATGTTGCAATGTTGACAGGACGCCACACGATGTGCTCCCTATGTGACCTGCCCCCCGCCCATCCACCCCCCTAAGCAGGCAGCGTGGCAGGTGCCAAGGTGCATGCTAGCATTATCCTTTTGTGTGGATGGGGCGTGTGCCATTTATCGCTCTTGGTCTGAGAAGGAGCCCCCTTCTCATTTCCATAAATGCCCCAGCCAGGATCCGTTCTCGTCCCACTCTCCCTCCGTCAGTGTTTGGCGAGGTCTCCGTTGCTTAGCTGCATCTCCCGCCACCCTTCGCAGCATCTTCCTGAGATGCCTTTTCTCAAATCACAGAATGAATCATCAGCCTCCCTAAAGATTTTGTTCTCCCCCCGCTCCCCCCCCCCCCGCTTGCAAAGAGGATCTGGCCAGGCCGGTCTCCTGCAGGAAAACAGGTCAAGCAATGAAGATTTAAACTCTCTTCCTTGGAGCTGTGGGTCCAAACACTGAATCCGTCCAGTTCAAATAGTCCTCGACTTGTTTAGCAACTATTTGAAGTTACAATGGCACTGAAAAAGGAGGCTTCTGACAAGCAGTCAATGGGGGACACCAGATTGGCTTAACATCCACATGATTCACTTAATAACTGCCGTGTCAGGCCCAGATGGCCTGACATTCCCGGGGGGGCGGGCGCGGAAGAGACAGCTTCCACAGCTCTGCCTGCGCCGCTCTTTGCTAAAACGCCTGTGAGGGATGGGGGGCGGAAAGAGGGCTAGCTGCCACTGTGGCGCAGCCGATAAGACAGTGAGCTTGTCGATGGAAAGGTTGCCAGTTCGAATCCCTAGCGCCGCGCAACGGAGCGAGCTCCCGTTACTCAGCCCAGCTTCTGCCAACCTAGAAGTTTGAAAGCATGTAAAAATGCAAGTAGAAAAACAGGGACCGCTTCGGTGGGAAGGGAACAGTGCTCCGTGAGCCTCAGGTGTCCAGTCATGCCAGCCACATGACCACGGGGGCATCTTCAGACTTAGAGCCGGACACGACTAGTACGCATGTGTGGGGGGGACGGGAACCTTTCCCTTTAGCTACCTTCAAGGCCCCAGAGATGAACGCTAACTGCCTTTTATTTGGTGTTTGCTCAAAACCTCAAAGAGGCCGTCTGTTGGCTGCCACTGAACCACGGGGTTTGGTGAAAGGGAAGAAAGCTTTGTGCTTCACACCAATTCATCAGCTCACACTTTTACCTACTGCTCTCTGTTTCTCTCCAGTAAACATTTCTCTGTTTAACCTAATGGTTTCCAGAGTCGCACTTCCCTGGGGAAGAGATTGGAGCAAGTCCTAAGATGAACCCAAAATGCTCTGCTGTCTTGGAGTCCTCACTCTTTTGTAAGACCAGCACTCTTTGGCTCCTGGGGACATTCAGTTTACCTCCCACCCATGCCAACATCCCAATGTTGGAAATGCTCCAAAAGTTCTTGGATACGTCTAGCGGTGGGTGGGTGGCCGTTATCATGAATCAACACCACACCAGAAGTCAGCATGTCCCGGCACTTGCGTCGCACCGCTTCAACGATAACAATGCGCTTCATGATGCTGTCACAGGGCGACTTCATTCCCAGGAGGGAGATTTCTTTGCAGGAGGGATTTCAAACCTTGGAAGACATTATGGCAAGGGCCTCAAGTTGAATGTAATGTTATAGTTTTCTAACGTGTATAATAAAAGTTCTGTATGTGTGAGTGTCTGTCATTGATAACCAAACATATTTTTTTCCAAATTTCCCTCATACAATGTAGCCTCCAGGCCCCTTATCATCTTTGTTGCTCTTCTCTGGTTCAAATAGTGGTTGTAGGTTGAGGAATACCTGTACATCCAACCCAGCTCAAAGAGTAGATTCTCACAACACACTAGGCTAAGCTAAAAGAAAGAAAAAAAGGAGGGGGAAGAGGGAGTTGAAAGGTTGTTGTAAAATGCAGCTACTGTCTGCTTAACATATCTATGGAGATTCTCAATCATCCAGATCATGGTTGTCCCAAAGGTGCTTATCAGAATCAGAATCAGAATCAGGATTTATTTTCGCCATGTGTCTCAGGACACACAAGAAATTTGTCTTAAGTGATAGTGCTCAAAACCTGCATACATACACAACAAGAATACAATCAAGATACATTCATAGGCAGTTTGAATATATAAGCATAATCACGATCATTTGTATATTTAGGCATATATAGGCATAATCAATTAAATGTATAAACATAAGATACATTCATAGTCTTAAAGTACGTAACATTCATCATGTCTTGTTGTAAACTGCGGACAAAAACCATGTCATCTTGTCACAAAGACTCCCTCCGCACTAACGCTGTCCTATGAATCCGCTGTTTAGTAGGTTGATGACATGAGGGAAGAAACTGTCCTTGTGTCTGGTTGTTTTGGTTTGCAATGCTCTGTAGTGGCATACAGAGGGAAGAAGTTGAAACAGATTATGT
Organism: Pareas carinatus; assembly: GCA_032468095.1. Lineage (NCBI taxonomy): Eukaryota > Metazoa > Chordata > Lepidosauria > Squamata > Pareidae > Pareas > Pareas carinatus. The sequence continues at coordinate 76,091 of JANHFO010004476.1, forward strand.
CCAGGGTGTGAGGGGTCCACAATTATTTTCCCCGCTCTCTTTTTAGATCGTTCAGTGTATAGATCTTCAATAGAGGGGAGTTTTGTAGTAATTATCTTTTCTGCAGTTCTAATTACTCTTTGAAGTCTATGTTTATCTTGTTTTGTTGCATTGCCAAACCAGATAGTTATTGAGGTGCAGATTACAGACTCGGTGATTCCTCTGTAGACCTGAGTCAGCAGTTCCTTGGGTAGTCTGAGTTTTCTGAGTTGTCTCAGAAAGAACATTCTTTGCTTAGCTTTTTTAATGACATCTTTGATATTGGCTGACCACTTTAGATCTTGAGATATTGTAAAGCCCAGAAATTTGAAGGACTCTATTGTTGATACTGTGTTGTTTGATATTGTTAGAGGAGACAGTATAGACTTGTTTCTTCTAAAATCAACTATCATTTCCATTGTTTTGAGTGAGTTCAGTTTTAGGTTGCTCTTTTCGCACTACAAAGCTAGTTGTTCATTTTCTCGTCTGTAGGCAGATTCCTTGTTGTCTCGAATGAGGCCAATCACTGTTGTATCATCTGCAAATTTTAATATTTTGACACAGGGATTGTTTGAGGTGCAGTCATTGGTGCATAAGGAGAAGTGGAGAGGGCACACAGCCTTGAGGAGCACCTGTACTGATTTTATAGGTGTTTGATGTTATTTTTCTTAGCTTCACTTGCTGCTTCCTGTCTGTTAGGAAACTTATGATCCATTTTCAGGTGTGGTCAGGTACATTTAGCTGAATCAGTTTGTTTATAACCATATCTGGAATAATAATATTGAATGCAGAACTGAAATCCACAAAAAGGATTCTTGCATATGTCTTTGGGTAATCAAGATGTTGGAGTATGTAGTGTAGTGCCATATTATAGCATCATCTGTTGATCTGTTTGCACGGTAGGCAAATTGTAAGGGGTCTAGTAGTTGGTTTGTAATGTTTTTCAGATAAAGGATAACATGTCAGTTTATTTGAAGCAACCAAAGCTTGTGATCCTTTCTGAGAAACTCAATGCTCAAATTGATTATGTGTTGATGTGTATTATTAGGCAATATCTAAAACACATAGTCATAAAAATAAATTGCCCAATACTTGTCTGTTTTTGATAAATCCAGACTCAAGTGGGTGAATGATGGTAAAACTACAATCACTGAGTCAACAAAATACAGTAGTTAATATTTACATTAATTAAAAATAAGAGTCTATAGCTTGCACAAGATTTAGTTACCTGGTTTTAAATTCAGTGTTCTTTCTATAAGCCCCATAAAAGGTGTCAATAGTTTACCAGATTTAAATGATTCATTTTAAACAATATTGAGCCAATAAATCCATAAGAAATGTATACCATTATAAAGCTATCTGGATTAGGAGTTTTCCCATTTTTTATTATTGAGTAAACTTCAAGTTACCTTTCAATTTCAAAAATGCTTCCACTATATCAAAAGAGCAACCAATAAACATTATTTAAATATATTTCCCATATATTTTTAAATAAGATTTCCCCCCCTTAGGAGAATAAGCAATAAATAACCGTCTTATGCAAGCATTATATGCATTCCATATTCAGTATGAAAAAGCCCCTGTGAAAATATGAGACAATTCCTGATTACTATACCAATTTCATGTTAAACACACACAAATGCATATAAAAATGAGAACACCCACTGGTGTCAAATCAATCAGGTATCAAATATTTAGATGTGTTAAGAAAACAACATCATAGCCTGACGGATTGGGAGATGAAAGATGGAATTGATTGATAAAAAGGCACAATACCATGAAAAGGAAATATTGCAGTTTAAGATTCAAATGAAACACTTTATCTTTTATGTGACTGCAAAAGATCTCCACACATTTTTGACAATTTTTAACAGAGCTGCTAAATTTCAAGAGATTAGATTACATCTCATTCAAGAGGAGGTGATGCCAGAGTGTAGGTGAGAAAAAACTCTAAATTTAAACACTAGGAAAAATTATAATCAGCTATGATTATAAGATGGAGCCAAGTCCCAGTAATCTTCAACTTAGTACTGTAGTACTCAGTACTGACTATCTGGTTTTGAGGTTCCAATGACTTTTTACATTATCAGTAGCAAGAGTCCTAGTAGAGTGTAGAAGAGAAAAAGGATTATATCTGTGAGGCTTACTCAAAATCAGGGAATGTACAGAATATTCTGAAAATGAGGCAACTGGATTTTGAAAATGTGATAAAAAGGAAGAAACTAAAAAAACCATTGCTGTTAAGAAAGCATAGATAAGCCACCTGAGGAAGCTAATAAAAAAAACCAGAAGATGCAGAAGCAGGCAGAAAGGCATAGTATAAAAATGAGTTGTAGAAAAAGCAAAAATGCTAAAAAGTTGAGATTAGAGAAGATAAAAATAAAACTGAAGAGTTTGCAATTTGAATCGCTATTTTATAACAGTAGAAAAATTACTAATAGAGCCATTAGTAAAAATTTCATGTGAAGCAGTAGCTAAGAAATAATTGGTGACTGCTGTTATGAAAGCAGAATGCCAGACAAAGTAGAACCATCAAGACGGCATTGTTAAGGAAATGAAAACTACTACAAGGGAAGAAATGATGAATCTGAAAAATAAGGAACAATGGAAAATCCTCTTATGATCAAGAGAAGTATTATCTTCAATACCATAATCACAAAAAGAAAAACTGCGAGGAAAAAAAAGCTAAAGGTGCTATTAGAAGCTTCAAAGTGTAAGGTTGGCTAAACTAGGTTCTGAAAACACTTTTTGGCGTGGATTTTTAAACTTTCACAAGAAAAAACCCAAATCTCAAAGTGTTACAACTTCAGCAGTTGCAGTTGAATAGAGACTATGAAGTTTATAGACATTTTCCACCTTGTTAGGAAAAATGGAATAAGCTATAAAGTTCAGCAGAAAGATGAATGCTAAACCAGACTCAGCAATTGATAGCAGTGTAGCACTTAACAGAAACAGAGATGGCAAAGGGAAAAAAGGAAGAAAAAGGAAAAAGCAATAGTTATGAAAGTAAAAGATAAAATAAGAATGTGATGGTTAATGCTTCATCAAAACAGGAAAAACTGTATATAGAATGAATTTAATATTTTAGGGCAGAAAAATGTCTTACATGCAATGTCTTGGAAGTTTATCAGCATTAAGCTGGAAGGAGAAAGCGGATGTATGTAATAGAATGATAAATGACTGCATTCTGCTAAAAATTGTGGGAGAAGAAACATTAGAAAAGGATGGCAAAAATATCAGAAGGAATCTTATAGTAGTTACTCCAAGCAACACATTTTATTAAAAGTTGTAAACTGTCATCATCTGATCAAGTGAGCTGTACTCATGAAAACTTATGGCTTGTAATAAAGTTTGTGTTATACTATAGTAAAATAAGTTAAGGGTTTACTGGGTGCTTTCTTATAAGGAAGTAGGCAGAAAGCTGTGAAAATAGGGAGTGTAATAATAAAGGTGTTTTATTGTGGTGGAATGTAGTCTGGAGTCCCTGGAGAAAGGGGCTACTTTCCAGAGATCCTGGAAAGATTGGTTAGCAGGAGGAAGGTTAAAACAGCACCTCCCTAGCTTTTCCCAGAGTATATCTGTGATTATACAAATAATTGCTTTAGTCTAGCAAGTTTATCTCTAGAAGTGAAGAACAGCAACCTATTCTTAAGTACAGGTAGTCCTCCAAAACATTTATTTAGTGATGGTTTGAAGTTACAGCAGCACTGAAAAAAGTGATTTATGACCATTTTTCACACTTAAGACCATTGCAGCATCCCTGTGGCCACGTGATCAGAATTTGGGTGCTTGACAATTGGCATATATTTATGATGTCTGCAGTGTCCCAGACTCATGTGATCACCTTTTGCAACCTGATAAGCAAAGCTAATGGGGAAGTCAGATTCACTTAACAACTGTGTTACTAACTTAACAACTGCAGTGATTCACTCAACAACTGTGCCAAGAAAGGTTGTAAAATTCCCTTAACTGTTTCTCTTAGCAGCAGAAATTTTGGATTCAATTGTGGTCGTAAATCGAGAACTATCCTGTAATTCCACATGTCATTCTTGGTTCTTGTAGTCCCAACATCTATAGGGGGAAAAGAGATAGCATATGTTGAAAGACACTTATGATCCTTGCAAGAAACTAAATTATGATTCTGTAAATAGGCCTGAAGCAATATGCATCCCAAGTGATCTCATTGGAACAACTTATCCCATGTTATTTACCGTTACGTTATTATGATTAAATTTTCATTGTTTATAAACAACTGGTCCTTTGCTTAAGCAGGAGACAAAATCAAGCTTCCATACCAAAACAATATTACAGGACAACTTCTCAGAAGATGTTTTACTGCACATTTGATTAGTTTGACTTTCTGCAACTCTTTTGGCCAAGTATTCAAGTCCATACCATCACTTTACCCACATGCAATATTCCAAGTACTAAGATTGGGGAGTTTGATCAGCTGCTGTTCTATGATGTGCTTCATGTGGAAAAATAATAAGCTGAGTGTTGTGCTCAGGCACTTAGAACCTTCTAGAATGTTAGTTTTGGAACTATATCCTGCTTGTAAGCAGGCAATTTCTAACTGTGTTTGAAAGGAGAACTCATTGAACATGTTTTTAAGATAAATCAGAGTTGCCTGTGGAACTTAAAAGCATTGTTTTTGAGCCTTAATCACTGTTACCTCCAGGATCTGTCATCTGTATTGATTTATGCTCCATTTCAAAGCATTATATTGGCTGGATGGCATCTAATATTCATCTGTCGCATTCTACAATAGAATCAGATCAATAGCAACCATTTACGGAGGGCTGAGCAAGAGATCACAAACCTGCAGGGAAAGGTCCAGTATTTGTCCGCACAAAATAAAGGACTCCTGGCACAACTAACTGAATCAAAATGAAAGCAAGCGAAGATTGAATGTAAGGTATGTACAATAGATAAATGAATTGCATTGTATTGCATATTGTATTTGTAAACTAAAAAAATTTATGCTAATTGCATTAGTATTACCTGATATCTTCTCTAGGTAGATTTGATGCTTAATTATCATTAATATTGGGTGGCATTTACTTAAGTCGCCAAATAGGGTATCATTTGTACATTAAATGGAAATTTTTAATTTTAGAAAATCATGTATTTTATCATGCTTTTATATATTTAGGTTATACATACATTATATAGCTTTCTAGAAACTGTACCAAGATGCTCTATATACAACCTCCTAGATACGTTTTCAACGTTTAGAATACTAACTTTAAGTGCTGGGTTTATTTCATAAAGAAGATCAGAGATTTTCCTTCTCGGGGCTTTGAGAAAACTTTGCAACTTTTCTGTACCATGAATATAATCAAGTTTTGATTAAATAGAGAGCATTGTGATATTTATTGTTTGTATGTGTATATCATACATTTGCCTACCTGTAGGTGATCCGTTGCTGTGTTGCTAGGTCTGAACAAATGCTAAACCAAGTGTCTGATTGTGTCAGTTGTTTGGGTTTTATTGTGCTTCTTGTGTGTTAACATGCACATGAGAAAAACATTAAAGGATTGGTAGGAGAGGAGATAAAACTGTTGATAGACATACATTTCAGAAATGGAGGGGCTAGATAGAAGTTGCTTCCCTGCTTAGCAATGTTTTCTTGACTATTCTTGTGTTTAGATAGTTTAATAACTTGTAGGAATTCTTCAGTAGATATTGCTTTCAAATTGTGGACAACCTTGTATAGAACAATCCCTGAGTCAAAATAGAAGTATCTATGCATCTGTTCCCTCTTTCCCCATAAATTATCAGGGTTGATGAGCTTGATATAGTTAAAGTGGTGATCTCTGCGTGGTAACTGGTTATTCCTTCTTTGGTCTCCATCAGAGTCTCTTCCTGTTTATTATTGGCTGAGAGAAGAAATCTTAGTGGTCAGATATGCAGCAGATGTTTATCTAGTTGGGCTGAGGGAGGAAGCCACAGATTGTGGGAAGAAAGGTACAGTCAAGGTCCAGTTCAGTATTCTGGTGATGATTATGGGTTACAAGAAAGCCAGTCAGCTTCAGAGTAGCCAAAGACTACAGTTTTTTTTAAAACTAGTGACATGGTCAAGAGCTAGAATGGACGAGTCAGTGGTGTCACCGAAGTGGGCAGAGTCTGTTTTCTCCGCACTAAGAATCTATTCCGTATTTGAGAAATATGATCCTGAGAAAAATTAATATGCAGGTACAGTAGTCCTCATCTTACAACCATTCTTTTAGCAACCATTCAGAGTTACAAAAGCACTGAAAAAAGTTACTTGCGGTTGTTATGTGATCAAAATTTGGGCACTTGGCAACCGATACTATTTACAACACTTGCGGCAATCCGTGAATATGCGATCACCATTTGTAGCCTTCCCTTCCAGCTTCCAACATAGTCAATGAGAGAAACAACTCATTTAACAACTGTAGTCATTTGCTTTACAACTGTAACAAAAAAGGTCATAAAATCAGACATGATTCGTTTAACGGATGCCTTGCTTAGCAATGGAAAATTCTGGCCACAATTCTGGTCGTAGATCAAGGACAGATCTGTAAGCTAATCATTTTTATAGAGTGAATGTTGATAATAGTCCAGTTGCTTATAGTAACAGTAAAATGTTTTTAATATAAATGACCATCCATTTGTTTTCTATATCAGTTTTCCTGCAGTGTGACTCAACTTGTCACTTATCACTTCTTTTTCCTAGAATAAAGAAGAAGTGATGGCTGTAAGACTCCGGGAGGCTGACAGCATAGCAGCTGTGGCAGAGCTCCAGCAGCATATTGCAGAACTAGAAATCCAGGTAAAGAATGAAAACAATTCCTCTTTTATGGCTTCCTTTCATTTTTAAGTTAAAATATTCAACATAGACATTAGTTTATGGAAGTTATAAATTTAGAACTTTTTTTTTTTACAAATCATTCACTAAACTTCTACAGAAACAGCAATAGTGTCCCTTACTAGTAGCTATTCAGCCATACTAGTTTTGGTTGGAAAATGGTCTACCCATATATAGGATCAGACATTGGAGTTGTTGCTTAGGACTGTAAATTGCTGGTTGATCATTAGTTGGGAGCAGAGAGCTGGATAGTTACAGTATATATGTCTCTTCTGCCATCTGGTGGTTGTACACACCTTCTCAGCTCAGATATATTATTAACTCTAGTTTTCTCATCATGTGTGAACATTATTACTGTGCTTCACCCATAATAGCTGTGGTTTATAGTGATTATAGCTTGCTTCTGTCCCAGAACACTATTGTTGTTGTTGATTTTAAAAAAGTCTTTATGTGTGCTCTTTGGTGCTCTTTGGTGCCCTGATAGAAAGTTTCTTGTGGTTTCAGAATTTTTTTAAAAAATTAAATCTATTTTTGGATTGAGTCATGAGTTGAGTTTTATAGTACAAGATGAGAATATACATTTGCTCAAACTTGGCGCAAGCCTGTGGCACTGAGATAAGCACAACTGTGTGTATGCATTGCAACAGCTTCCTGGATTAGGAAGCCTAACTGTCCAGTTTAAAGTATTTATAAACAGACAGTTCAGACTAAATGGACTTGATTTGCTGAGCTGTGTCTTTGCTGCTCGAAGAAATTACAAAACTCTCAAATAAAGCATTTGATTACAAGATAGTGATACAATAGTAATATAGCAGTAAATAACACCTTTTTGTGAAGAAAAAAAATTCATATTTTACAGTAATCATGAATTGTGTTTAAAGTATAACCATTGTGCAAGATAACCATGATACATTTTGCTTAGGTCTACCTCTTCGTTGGTATCTTGATGGATCAGTTATAAATCAGGACGTTCTTTTCTGCTTCAGGATAACTCTCGATTATTTAAGAATTCAGGAATTTCTCTTTTAAATCAGAACTGGGCCACAGCAGTAAGCTGTGAGTTCATATGTAAGATCCATTTGGCATTAAACAATATACAGTTTGGTTATTGCTACACCCACATTATGACTGAAATTACTTGACATGCCAGTTCCTAGATGAAATAACAGTTTAGGGCCACTGTCAAGTAAATAAGAGCACCTTTCCAAAATAACACGTGCTCTTATCTTTGATTGACACATTCATATAAGTCATTTGAATTCCTTTCATTTTTTCTGATGAATATCACCAGAATTCTCAACATCTTTTTTGTGTTTGTTCGTTTGAATCCTGCCTTTATTATAAATAATTCAAGGCAGCAAATATATTCAACACACATTTCTCCTGTTTTCCCCACAACAACAACACTGCAAGGGAAGTTGGGCTGAGAGAAAGTGATTTGCCCAAGGTCACCCAGCTGGCTTTCCTGCCTAAGGTGGGACTAGAACTCACAGTCTCTCAATTTCTAGGTTGGCGCCTTAATCACTAGACCAAACTGGTTTCTCTGCTTTATATATTTTCCGAGAGCATTTAAACCTGTATTGGGATCTCCATCTAATCTTTTTGCATAAATAAATATTTTTATCAGACGGTGGATTAATGGTTAATGCTGATGATTTAGTAGCTACTTTCCCCATATTTGACCATATGATATTCCTGCCCTTGACATTAGGAAATATTAATATTTAACTGAGAAATCTATTTTCTTCTGGATGAAGGTTGGGTATGTTATGGAACATTAATAACTTAAAAAAAAAACATTCCGTTGTGAAGCTATTTTTGTCAACAGTAAATCTGTTATTTTACAAAATATGTCTTTAAATTTTGTGAAATCTTCCTTGGTAAAAACAGCAAATCATGATGATGTAATCATGGCAACATGTGTGCAGTGGCAACATAGCACAAATCTTGCATTTATACATATGACCTTATCACATAGCATACTGACACCCGTAGCATTTGCCCCTAGTGCTTCCTTCAGAGATGCTGAGGGAATGTCTTTCTTTAATATTATAAGTCTCACAAAAACATTTTAATTGACCTCTACATCTAAAAACAGAATTTTCATTTTCACTATTACAGGAAACTTTTAACATTCTCTAGCAGCATGATGTGTTTTTTCTGAAAGTACAGAATGAATCATCATAGTCACAAAAAGGCCACAAATCTCCCTCAGCTACCCTGATGAATAAATTTAATTAGTTTCTCAGTACAAAATGTTATTGCTCTGTAGAAAAGGTTCAGGAGGCAGTGTGGGTTAAGGCAGGATATTTCAAATATCCAGAAAATGTTTCCCTCCCCTCCCCAAATAGTTTTTTCTCATACCTGAAACATAAGTATAAAATAGAATGCAACCTAAGAAAGGTCTGTTATATTCCGAAGTAATAGAGGTCTCTTTGATACTGAACTAAAGAGACTCCATCCATTTACATTAAAAAAATTAAAAGTTAAGCCAAGAATAAAAACCAATAAAAATGGAGGGAAAGAGAATTAGAATTCAAATGTCAATCTGCTAACATTTTGCAATAATGAATGTGGCAATTAATAATGTAGCTATATATGTTTGATTTTGCAAGGCACCGCAGAGGTTTTAGAAAAAGGCAGGACTCTCCATTGGTGATAAAAATTATTTACTAACCCTTTAGAACAGTAGTCTCCAATCTGTGGTCTGAGAGAAAATTTTGGTGGTCCACAGGAAAATCTGGAGATTATTTGAATTTTTTTGTA
>JANHFO010004476.1:85806-98557 GCA_032468095.1 Pareas carinatus
GCTGAACTTTTGATGGCTAATGGCAGATGGCAGTCAGCAGAAATAACCTGCAGTGCTGCTTTTAACCACTGCACCATCCTCGCTCTTCTTCCTTTCTTTATCCTCTAACCTTTCTCCCTCCTTCCGTTTCCTCTTTCATCATCCATCTATCTTGCTGTCCTATTACTGTACCATTCCGGTAGTGTGCCACATTTCCATTAGCAGGTCATTATTACCATAGATAATGCTACTTTATTGACTTTCCTACATTTCACTTCACTACATTCCCTATGTTCCATTTCCTTTCTAGCCATTGGTAGAAACGAGACCATACTTTACAATACATTGAGTTTTCTTTTTCTCTCATTTGCAGTGTCAGACAATCCATTTTTGCCCAGTCCAGAACTTTGAGTAAAATTTCCTCCTCTTTGGGTATCTGAGTATCTTTCCAATGTTGGGCTAGGACTATTCTTTTACTCTGCCCCTTGATTATTGTGGAGTAGTACCTTTTAATTCTTTCTGTCACTAGTGGCTTCTCTTCTGCTTCTGTTTTTTTTCCCATGGCTTGCTGTTATCCCATGGCATTCCAACTTGCTTTAAAATGGCATCTCAACATTGTTTCTCCCACCAGAGAATAAGGGCAAAAAGCAGGTTCAGAGTGCAGGGCCGCCACCCAGTTCACCTCCACTGCTGCACTCTCTCTTCAGATGCCTCTAGGGGGTGTCCTTGGGCACTTCTGTGCCCCCGAACAGGAGAAGACCAAGACTTGGCTGACCGGAGCCCTGGCCGCCTCATCTTCACCAAAGCTAACCAAAACTGGAAGTCGAGCAAGGACTATTCTTGTTGTCATTAAAATGTGGATTATTAAATATCTTAAATTTTTATTTTCTGTGTTCTCAATCCTAATGAAAACATTTCCATTTTCATTTCTATCCTTCTTCCTGATATTTGTGTTAGCCAATTTGCAATCTTATTCCAATGGACTTTGATATTTTGGCATGTCCACCACATGTGGAAATAAGTATCAGTTTCTTTTTTACATCTCCAGCAATGATTTGATTGTTTTTTGGACATTTTAGTCAATTTATTTGGGAACATATGCCACCGGTAGAACATCTTATACAAGTTCTCTTTATAGGCAACCGCTTTCATTATTTTAATGTTTTCTTCCCATAGTCCTTCCCACTCTTCTACTACCCTCCTGAAATTGGATTTACACTTTTTCGTATGATCTTTAGTTTGATCTTTTTGTGTGTTCATTGACTATAGAAATTTGTAAAGTTTACTTATAATTTTGGGTTAATTCCCTAACATGATTTTATCAAGACTCATTTTAGTTTGGTAAATACCTGGATTCTTTTTATCTTTATTGTATCTTGTGTTAATCTGAAGATATTCCCACCATGAGAGTTCTGTATTTAGTTTTTTTTGAAGTTCTTTCCTTAATAGTAAGTTCCCTGTCTCATCTAAAATTTCATTATATGTCCAAGTTTTATTCATATTTATTACATTTGGATGTATAAGAGCCTCTATTGTAGAAAGCCATAGAGGAATTCTCTTATAGGTTTTGGATTTAATTTTTCCCCAGATGTGTAACAATGCATTCTGTATATAGTGATTTTTAAAGTGCATATGTGTCTTATTTCTGTCACTTTGACTTCTTACTTACCCGTGCTGCCTGTAGATGTTACTTGTGATCTTGGTAATGCAGTGAATAAACAAAGAACTGTAAAAGAAAACAGTTGGGAATGATGTGTTCGTTCCATACTTTATTAATAATCACTGCCAACAGTTCTAATATATAAATCTGTCATTGCTGAGACTTCATCTGTTTGTATATTGTCTCCAAAGCATTTTTTCAGTACTTAATTCTACCTAATGTAATGGCAGGATTTTTATTAAAAAATGTTACAAACAAGTAGGGCTGATAAAAATCTGTGTTTCCTTTCCCTACTTCAAAACTTCCACTCGACATTTGGGGCCAGTTTGGCAACTTAAAAGCTCCCAGTAACAACAAGGGCCTGTTATTTTAAGTTTCTTTCTTTACTATTTTTTCTACTATGGAGAATTATTTTTTCAAACTTGTGGTTAGAGAAGTGAAGATTGAAATGTTCCTTCTCAATACTGCTGCAGGTTCAATTTAGAGTGGTGCTCTCACATTTGCTTTTAATTGATTTTTTTTTAAAAAAAACTTTGGTTTGGCATTTAGCTCTAGGAAATTAGACCCAACTTGTACTCAATTAGGATAAAATCCCACCAATAACAGCACAAATGGACTATAGTCACCTGGTGGTGGACCTATGACACCAAAAAGCCAGAGGAATGCGGGCCAGGCTGCTCCCCTTTCCCTCTCCATCCACACTGGGAGCCAAGTGGCCAGCGGGGCAGAGCTGAGCAGTGCAGGAAGCTCCGCAGCCCAACTGAGCAGCGCCTAACAGCCCAATCAGCTGTTTGGCGCAGGTGGAAGCCCCTAGAGCCTCAGCTGATTGGCACAAATTGTGAGCTGATGGAATGGCACAATTGGCCCCAAAGGGGGCTGCCAGGAAGGAAGGCAGAGAGCGGAAGGGAGAGAGAGGAGGAGACACATGGGGAGAGGAGCATAGCATAGCAACAGGAGGTTGTGATCCCACCTCCAGATCAGGTTGGTGCTCATTGCTGGTCATAAATCAGTGACTACTTGTATGCAACAAATGTTGAATCTGGGTTCTGAATATAAGCATTTGGTAAAACTGCAACAATATCAAAATGACACACCTAATATCACTCTGTGGATATCCATGATTCTCATGGATTAAGTGTCCTTGCATTAATGGCTTTTCACCTCAGAAAGAGATAAAAAGTAGAGATATAACTTAAAAAGAATCAAATGCTGTGTCTCCACTTCCTTCTTCTGAACTACATATACTGCTGCTGCTGCTTGTAGCTATTTTTACTACCTACAGAACTCCTTGCTCAAATAAAAGTCCAAAGTCTCTTATCACTGTCACCCCCAAATTCAAACATCAGATTTCACAGAAAGGAGGATGGAGTTAAACAATATAAAGTTTGTATTCGTATTTGTATTTATTAAATTTCTATACCACCCTTCTCCCCAAAGAGACTCAGGATGGCGTACAGCCAATAAAACATATAAATATACAATTAAATACACAAATTTAAAAAACAATTAAAACAAAATATTTTATGTGGCTGAAAAATTTAGGTAACCTAATGTTAAAACCAATTTAAAAACCAAATTAAAATATTTAAAATTTGAAATATTAAAAGTTTCGCAGGGGGGAGGTGTGACTAGGCCAGGTTAAAGTAGTGCATTTTTACTGCACTGCAGAAAGCACAGAGGTCAGAGATAGTTCGAATCTCTCGGGAAAGGTCATTCCAGAGGGTGGGTGTTGCCACAGAGAAGGCTCTCCCCCTGGGGGTCGCCAGCCGACATTGTCTGGCCGACGGCACCCTGTGGAGGCCCGCTCTGTGGGAACGTACTGGCAGTGTTGGTATGCTGAGTACCATCTAGTAGTGATAGACATACTAGTTGGAGTGTCATACTCAAGTATGAATGGTTTGAGAAAACTTCGTAACTAATACGTGAGAAAATGCTTGCTTTAGTTTTTAGGTTTGTGGCTTCCATAAATTGGTGAACATGTCCTTTTGAAGCATTATCTTTGAGCTATCTTTAATAACACTGTAATTTTAGTACTGGGTTTCCTGTTGAGAATGTACTTCTTTTGCAAACCTAAATTTACCCATCATTTTGTTCCTAATTCAATGGGATATATTTGGTTTCAGTTTATTCTGACTGGCTTATTCTGATTTCATTTCATTATTTGTAGCAATTCTCATCTGATTTAGTTTGGAATGTAAATGCTTACTACAGAGGATCAGATCCATATAGAAAAGCATATTTTGTGGAGTATACCTAGTTCATGATTTTTGTCTTGCCTCAGTGGAATTGGTAATTAGAAAACAGACTGGCAATTCTTTTATTTTGTCTCCTTAGGCTACTTTCATGTGGACTTGAAATGACAACAGTTGCTTGGAAAACTAAATTCCAAGAGTATTTAATCCATTTAACCATTTGTATGCAAGGCCAGTCATATAGCTGTCATAGTCCCATTTTGTTACAGTAGATCTTCACATATAACAATTAAAACTGTTGCTTCCAGGCAGACAGTTTCACTTGACATTTTATCAGCCACTGAAATGCAGTATGGATTAAGACACTAATCATCAGAATTGTAACAAATCTCTGTAATGTGCCTGTGGAAAGCTCTGAATTCACTTTGGAAAATATTGTATTAAATCAAACTTGCCAATGAAAGTTTTGGATCTGATGTGATATACGTTTCTCCTTTTCCTGAACAGAAAGAAGAAGGGAAAATTCAGGGGCAGCTTAATAATTCTGACTCTACTCAGTATATTAGAGAACTGAAAGATCAGATAGCAGAGTTGAATCATGAGGTAAGTTATCAGTTTTGCTCACATAAATTCCTTTTCTGTCACTTGAGCTTGTGCTTTGGTTTTCTTCTTTTTGGTGATTCCAGGTAACCTGTTCCCTCAGAATTTTTAAATTTTTCATTTAATCAGAAGAAAATACTAAACATGGATAATTTTGCTCTGCAACGTATGAGGAAATATATTTTTGATAAAACCTAACTTGAATATGCTTGCACTTATTTGTAAGAATTCTGTACAGCCTTCTTACAGTTCTGATAAGTTCTGACTTGTAAAACTTGGCTTTAAAATTGTCCTCTTTCTGAAAGCAAAATTTATCAAAGTATGTGCCCTTATGGTAAGTGCTACTTTCAGCTTAATGAATAGGATCACTTTAGTCAATTGGAAATATTTAACTAATGCAATAAAGCATTGAAAAGTGTGCACGTTTGAATTTCAGTCTTAATAAGTAGTGAATGGTAAGAGACCAGAATATTACTGTAGCGATTTCTGTGGAAACTGCATCTTTTAACATATTATATTCCTGGTGTGTATTTTAAAAAACCAGATAATGCATACATGACATGATGAATGTACTTTATGATTATCAATGTATTTATGATTGTAATCACTGTTTCTCAATTATGGCCTTATGATTGTAATCACAGTTTGTCAGTTATAGCCTGTATGTAAGTATAGACCCTGTACAAATTCCTTGTGTGTCCAGATATACTTGGCAAATAAAGTCTAAGGAATATAAAATACCTAGACCTTCTATAATTTACCCGACAGTAGAAAACTTGTTTTGACTTTAGCCAAAGTATTACCCATAATCATTTTGGTACTTTTTAGAATTGTTAAATTCATTTGGGAGAAATTTGTATGGAATCATCTTATATTACTCTGTAGTCCAGCTACAAACATTTTTTTACTATTAATTAATCAAAATTATATGGCTGTCCCTCTGTGCAAAGAAACTTTGGAGAGCAAATAGAATAAAAACATAATCCATAAAATTCCTCCCCCCAAAAAAAAATCAAGTTGAGAATACCCTCCATTAAAACCTCAGGTAGTACACCATGCATATTCTCTCACACGGGAACTCCCATAACTAATATTCTGGCTTATAAGTATATGTATCATTAGTCAGACTGGAAACATTGGTCATGGTGTAGATTTAGATACATATCTGAAAAGAACTTGCATCGTTCTGTATCTGCACTCTTCACAAGTTTTTACTTTGAACAGAATATGCATTGCAGCATATATCCAGGCAAAATAGTATGTCAGTTTGTGATTAGAAAACTGACTAATACTAATTAGAACCTTTTATTAATATTCTTTGGGAGACTTTATAGAAAGCTCCAAAATAAAAGGGGGACTAGTCTTTGTTGTTGTTGTTGTTTTAATATCAGTCTGTTCGGGTTATTCATGCTTGAAAATAATTAAATAATTAACTAGTCTTATGTCTTTGTTCTTGGAAATAATCTCACTTTTATTGGGCTTAGTGTTTGGCATGTATGCCTGGATTTTAACATTGATCATTTGTTTGTTCCATTAAAGTTCTGTTTCTGTGACACACAGTAACAATGAGATGTTATTCTATGAGATAGTTTACATTTGGGCAAAAAGTATTGTTTTTATCCAATTGCTGACTGACTTTACCCCCTGTGGGTACTTGGAAGAATGATAGTGTGAGTTTAACAATTTGATCTAGAAATCATTTCCACCCTTTCTCTAATATCTGCTATAGCACAATTGAGGAAGTTTAAAAAGTATATTTCATAAAACTTATTATTAACCTAGCATATTGTGTGTGTAGCAGCCCTACCTTTTGTGAACAGACAGAAATGTAAAGTATAGAATGGCTTTGGAAATTACAAAAGAAATATAATGAACTGTACTATAAGGGAAGCTTTCAGGTTGACATAACTCTTTCTTTCATATAGATGTAATTCCTCTAATAGTAAATCAGTAGTTCAGTGAAAACCAGATTTTACAGTTTAAGTATGAATTCAGTAAATATATTTTGTTTGCTGAATGCAGTATGAAAACAGGATTTCATCAATATAGAAGTATTACCTGTGGAATGAGGCATGTAAATTTCTGAGTAATAGATACAATGGTACCTCGGTACATAACTACTTCAAAACTCGTTGAATTTGGTACTCAATGCATTTTGATATGAAAATATTGTCCCAGTGCTCATCGTTTGTTTGGTATTTAACATATTGCAATAGGAAGGTAGGGATGGCCACAAAAAACAAACAGGAAGTTGACCATATTGGGAAGGCTGCTGACATAGGGAAAGGGACAAACAGAAAGTTAATCCTGGCCAAAACAAAGGGTCATGTGGTAAGTCATGTGGTTTGTTTGGTACTCATCATTTTTAGTACTCATTGCATCTTGCAGAACCAATTAACAACAAGTATCAAGGTACTACTGTAAAAAGGGAACAATTATTGCTTTCCTTTGGCCATGCGTTTCAAAACATTTCATGCATATCCAATTTAAGGTCATCTTCCTTTAAGAGACATAAAATGACTGCAGTCTTTTGTAGATGTTGGAACCAGGTTGGTTTTCAGCGATGATTATGTAATAGTAAGGAAACTAAATATAAGCTACTCTAATGTAGGTCTGTATGTGTGCACCTATAGTTTTCAAATGTTTCTCCTCGAGAAAGGAAGACATATTGTTAATCTTAAAGTCATCGCTATATCAACTAACACAGCAAACTGGCTGTTAACAGGTGCAAAGTAATGTTATGTAGCAGTAAAGACCTTTCCAAAACCTGCTGGGAAGAAACAAGCAAATGCTTAAACTTTATATTATCCATTTCAGAAAAGTGTATCTGTTGAAGTCAGTACCCCCGAAGGAAATTTTAGGACTGCAGTACAGCAGAGTTTTTCAAACTTTTTCAAGCTGCGGACCCCAAAACATGTTGTTGCTACATGACGGGCCCCATTTCCACAAATTCAACTAATTACTAATCGACAATTCATGTATATTACTTTTTCCAGGTTTTTCTCGATCTGTCTGTGGACCCCCTGGCAACTTGCCATGGACCTCCAGGGGTCCCCGGACCACAGTTTGAAAACCTCTGCATTACAGGACAATAGTAGCCAGAATTGAAACAAATATGTCATCTCTCAGCTATAAGTAATGTCAGGCCTCATCTTACTGGTATTTTGAACCCAACCAAGGCCAGTCCAGGTATTGTCACCTGCTGAAGCAGGAAGACAGCAAGCAAATATAAAATAACTGAAATATCTTCGGACTTGAAACTGTCAAAACAAACTTCTTGCTTGCTTTTCCAGCATTCAGTAAATGCCACAATATGTTAAGACTATGTAGCGTACTGTAACATAAGCCACAATGCCTGCATTTCATTAGTTGAGCACCCTGTAAAGCAACTTTCTAAAAAGATTAGTTTAATTACCTGCATCCATATCTGGATAGTTGATATTTTAAACTATAGATATAGATTTAGGTGAGTCTTGAAAAGATGGCATTCAAACTAAAATATATATTTATTGTTATTCTGTCATTTGTACTATTTCTCTATTTTATCAGCTGCCTTAATGAGAGTTTCTGTCATTTACATATAGTATATTCTGTATCCCTGAACAGTTGTTTTGGCTTCCTGTTGGATACTCCAAGGAACAAATGTGTTGTGTAGATTAGAGGATTGGTATATAAGATTAGAATTGATAAGATTGCCCGCAGGCTCCATTGGCAAACCACAAAGTTTCTTGGGAAGTAGAAGGAAGGAATAGTGGTTTCCAGTTGAAGAATGAAGAAAAGTCCTGGATTTGTAGGTTGTTTGTGACTATTGAATTGTGAAGTGTTTTAGATCCTCTCCTTTTTTTAATTCTCTGGTGGTAATTTCTCTATATAGCATCAGCAGCTGAATTCTATGCAATAAATCCAGTAGTAATACCATATCTGATTTGTAATGACAATCATCTCCTCTCTTAGAACAGACATTTTTGTTCTGTGGTATTGTTTTGCAGATCTTATTTATGCCTTCTGTTTTACAAGTTCCTCGATTTAAAGTATTGTTAGCCTTTTTAAAAAAGAGGTATTTTTCTATAAAAAATATGAAACTGATGTATAGATAGTCCTTGACGTGTGACCATAATGGAATCAGCTCATTACAGTTTTAAGTCGTGACGGTCATCGTGTGTCTGTCCTGGTTTTGTGACCTTTTTGTGGCTGTCGTTAAACGAATCACCATGTTTGTTAACTGAACTCCATAGTCCTTAAGCAAACTCCACACCTGTTAAGCAAATCCATTGTTTGCATTTTTGTTGAAAACAAAAGTTATGTCACTATTCAGCAAAACTTCGTAAACCACGGTTACATGACCACAGGATAGTGCCAGCAGCTATAAATGCAGGCCAGTTGGCAGTCACCCAAAATGCTGTCATGTGATGGCAGCGGGCGCCATCCATCGGAACTTCAGAACTGGATCATAAGTACCTTTTTGGAGTGTCTGTCATAACTGAACAGTCGCTAAGCAACCAGTTGTAAGTCGAGGACTACCTGTAATAGCCTATTTTTCAAGTAAGTTCACATATGTAGGTATGTTACATTTAACTGCTGTGAAGAGTAGTTGAAGGATATTAATCTTAAGTGACCTTTTTATATTTCACCCCTGCAAGCAGCAAGCAGTAACCCTAAAAAAATTTTAAGGTTAGTTTATTGTAACTTTAACTATCCTTTTGATTGTGGATCTGCAAGTAAACAAAATCTAGAACCAGAACTGCTCAGATACAGGTTATCCTTCTGACATGGGGATGTTTAATTGAAGAACCTTTGATTGATACCTAGAATCTCTTTAATGGAAGGCTTTCAATCATTTCAGACCATAAATACCTGCAGAGACTATTTAGATAGGGGATCTCTCTTCTGAAACTATGTCACTTCCTTTTTTTCAACTTAAAAGCTAAACGTTCTTCCTATCCCCAGTGAACCTTATGCTATCACTCATCTGGTGTTTCTCTCCTAATGCAGTTGGCAAAAGACTGATAGATCTGCTTATCTGCTGTTCAGATCATGGGCTTAATACAGACCAAATACTCTGCTTTTGGACAGTTGTAAATGGTAAAAATTACTTTGATAAATTATTCAGACTAAATAAGAAAAAAGGGATACTTTGATCGTGCTAACTAATAGGAATGTGTGATGCTTACTTTCTTAAAACTACAAAAAACAGTTGTGTTTCTAAGTGTTTTAGTTCCATTACAACTGAAGAACATGGTCTCCATATGACTACCTAGGAAAAGATCCAAAAACCAATAGTTGATGCAGAAATAAAATAACCAAGTTGTTAATAGAAGGTTGATGTGACTCAGTTATTACACCAAGCGCACTGTTAGTTTCCATCCTTTACTTAGTCTCAGTGGGTAATCTTTGAAGAAATGGTGTAGAACCTGGTTGATAATTTAATTTTGTATCTGAGCCTGCCTGTTCTCTGCATCAGATCCTGGAAGAGAATCACACTATGGGTCCCATCTGTTAAAGAGTGCTATCTGGCAGGACCAAGAAAGAGATCTTTTCCTCTGAGGTGCCTGTTCTTTGAAGCATCACCATATGGAAGAGTAGATTAGCCCCAACCTGGTGGCCTTCAGACATTTTTGAAGACCTTGTAATGCCATCAGAGATGAGGAACAACATATGTGACAGAGCCCTTGGGATAATTGTGTTGATGGCTTGGATAGATTTGTTAATATTAAGTTTTTAACTGATGTTCATCACCCAGAGTCGTGAAGTTGAGATAGGTTGTCATATAAACCTAAATAAGTAATATGAACGTTTGACATTTACACATACTGTACAGTTGTAATGATGATAAAACACCATACTGTGTAAAGTTCTTCAGCTTCATGACCTTCTGACATTAGAAGTGGGGGGGGACATGTTTCCAGATTTAAAATGTGAGTGTTTCAACTTGTGGCAAAGACTTTCAGAACAATAAATCATGTGCTTTCCTTGTACGGTATCTTGCAGATGCAGTAAGACAAGACCACACCACCAGATTTGTCCTCCCACAACAGCAAAGTTATTGGACAACTAAAAATTGCTGTTTTTGTTATTACGTGTCAGATTCTGAGCATCTATGCTGGTGGAGTCTAGATTTTCAGTGATTGTGGTCAGTCTGAGGAAACTGTGATGCGATAAGATAGCATTTGTGAGGTCATGTGGTTAGCAAATACCCAATCTAACATAGCAGCTTTATGGACCCTCCGTTTTAAAGTAACTTTATCCACTCTGATATATTGAAGAGTGCGTGTACTCTTGAAAAACAGAGCTGCTGTTCATGCTAGATAGCTATTTAAAGTTGAAGGCCTTAAAAGCACTTTTTGTGAAAGTGTCTCACTTTTTTGGTGCCATTTTTAGGATCCCAGATTCCGTTCTAAAGACACATTTCAGGAGAAAGGGGAATGAGAGCAGACTTGTAATAGCCACATCCTTTTTTGAGGATTGCATGGCTGCTACAGAGAGACTTCCATTGTAACAGGATGATGGCTGGAAACAGATGTAGCTCATTTAATAAATCACAGACAGGAACTAAGTTTGTGGTATTAGGCATTTTGAAACACTTCTCCCAAATTGAATCCAAAACCATGTTATTTTCTAATTTGCCCCCGTATTTTCTGAAACAAGGTGTAACCTACAAATTTAATATTTACATGTTGCAGATTTTACCACTCTGTGTTTAAGATAATTGACCTCACTTTAGATTTTTTTTAAACATAATTCATATCCAGCAGAATAGTTCCTTTCCCTTTCCCACCCTCTGATACCATCATGGAAGGTAATGTGTCAACAGCAACTTCAATTTATGAGTAGTCCTCAACTTAGGACCACAATTGTGCCTGGAATCTTCAGTTGTTGAGCAAAGTAATCATTACATAACCACTTGGGTCAACAAACAAAATCCTGGCTCTCCAGGTTGCTATTCAGCAGTCGTGCAGTTCATTACATCTTCAATTGCTCCATTTACCTTTGCATTTTTCTGTAGCTGTTGACAAATCCACACAGCTGATTCTAACAGGGGCGCCCGGAACATCAAGCAGGTGCCATTCTCATAATTGTTTGGAAGGCTCCTTTTCCAAATTGTGCAGTTTGGGGGTCGAGCCTTCCAACCAATCATATTCACAAGTTTTCTAGACTTAAAAAGCCCAGGAAATTGGAGGAAAATTAATGGAGTCTCTTTCTAGCCTTCCAAACAATGGCAAGAACTGCCATCATTCTCCCAACCATTGGGAAGGCTCGTTCTCCAAATTGTGTGACTGGCGCTTGCTTGCAGAACAGCACATGGCAGCTTCTATAGGAAGGCTGTGTCTTGCATCGGCTGGGTGTGCCTGTCAGTAGCTGCAGAAGAACACAAAGGCAAGTGGAGCCATTGATGCATGCTTCTGGGCCTGGCCAAGGACCTCCTGGACATGGTAGAATGGAGAACAGGGCCAGGCTTTCAGGGCTGTGGCAGCTTTGTCATACTGATAGG
Organism: Pareas carinatus; assembly: GCA_032468095.1. Lineage (NCBI taxonomy): Eukaryota > Metazoa > Chordata > Lepidosauria > Squamata > Pareidae > Pareas > Pareas carinatus. Next base: position 97,727 of record JANHFO010004476.1, read on the forward strand.
CCATGTGAGTGACTGAGATAGGGGGAGAGATAGGCGGGTAGTGGTGGAGGCAGTTGCAGCACTCCTGCGGTCAGCCATAAGGGTGGGTAAAAAATAGCAAACAAGCATCCAGATTTTCATCACATGACTGCCAGGGCACTGCAACAGCTATAACTTCAAGTAGAGGTTATAAGTCCATTCAATCCTTCATAATTTTGAACTGTTGCTGAATGAATAATCATTACGCAAGGACTATCTGTATTTCCATTGCTTTCCTATAGTTAAACTGCCTCATTACTTTAGTCTAATGAAAGCTGTTTCAAGTACGATGTCTTTTCATTTTTTTTGTTTGTAATTTTAGGGTAGTTTTCCCTGATTATCTACCCCAGTTCCATGGTGTGGATGGGGGGGAAATGATATAAATTGAATTTAGATAAATAAATCTCTTTTGTTGTTAATGTTACACAATGTGAAATGCATAGGGCTATTTTTTTTGGAACTTAATTGAGGTAAGAAACAGAGGAATGAGTTTGTGAAAACCATGTATGTCAATATATATATTTTAATTGAAAAAATTAGTAGAGAAAATAATACAGATTAGAAATCATAGGTGAATGGGAATTTTAAAATTTAGCTCAAGTAGACTTAATGTTCCAGGACTCTATAGCAGTGGTCGCCAAATTGACCTCGGAGACCACCAAATTCATAATGTGAAATCCCGAGGCCCACCAATATGAATTTTTTTAAAAAGGTGCATGCATTTGTAAAATAATGGTCAGAGAGCTTCCATTTTATTAATATAAAAGGCACCTATTTAATATAGCAAAATTTAAAAAGCTTATTTAATTATAA
>JANHFO010004477.1:62378-76660 GCA_032468095.1 Pareas carinatus
AGAGGAAGGAGGGGAAGATCTGGAACAAAAAAGTTGTGATTAAGCAGAAAAAAGTGGGGAAAGCAATTGGGAGAAAACAAACTATAGAATTGTGGATTAAAAGGAAAGATAAATAAAATTTGAATACAGAGATATCTACTAAAACAAAGGAAACCCTGTTTATAGATGTGTTTGGGGAAGAAATATCCGCCAGGAAAAGTATAGGCTAATATGTAATTATAAGAGCTGTAAAGGTGGGTGGTGGTGCAAATAAGGGAATTGTATTAATTTTTTGTTTTAAGTGATGTGTTTGATAAAGAATGAAATGATAACAAAAAGATATGAATATTTAAATTAAAAATTGCAGAAAATGGTAAACATGAAATTGGGAAAACTCTAAAATTGATAGAATGGAAATAGGTGGTTTACTTAAAATTATATATTTAAGATATTGATTACTATGGATTTATTATGGATTTAAAATGTATATTTTAAACTAAAAGAGGTATCACCCACGTTAAATTAGAAATTAAGAAATGTATAAAATGGCAACTGGGAATTTGAGAAGGTTTTTAATGTGATAAAATTTAAAAAGGTCTGTTTGAAATCATAAATTTCAGATGCTGATTGGAATATGGATTAATCATGGATTTGAAATGTATATTAAATTTTAAAAAATGTAATACCCATGTAAAACTGGAAATTAAACTAAGAAATGTATAAAATGGTAATTGGGAAACTGAGAAGGCGTTAAAGTGATAAAATTGAAAAAAAGGAAATGTTAGATAACAATTTTAATATTAAAATGTTGTGAATAGGGAACGAGTGTAAAAAAGAGCGATCTAGAATTATTAATCTTTTTAACTTGAAAAGGAGACTAGATGTAACTAAGCTAAGAAGAAAGAGAATGAAGGAAGAAGAAGAGGAGCAGGAGGTAGAGGAAGAAGAAGAACAGCAGAGAAGAGAGTTTAGAAGAAGGATGAAGGCAAAAGATGGGTATAATCTAGAACAGGGTTTCCCAATCGTGGCAACTTTAAGGTGGGTGGACTACAACTCCCAGAATTCCCATGCTGGCTGGCTGGGGAATTCTGGGAGTTGAAGTCCATCCGCCTTAAAGTTGTCAAGATTGGGAAACCCTGATCTAGAATAATAGCTGGAACAGTGAAAATAAAAGGAATGAAAGGTGGAAGGAACAGAACGGAGAAGAGGATTACGTTATATACTCTGTAATGTTTTTCCTTGTGCCCTTGTTCCAATCTTTACTATTCCATATGTTGATATGGTTTTGTGACAAAATGATGTACCTGTCTTATACTTCCTTTTTTGTGCATATGTGTTCACTTTAAATTGAAAAGTGATAAAAAAAATATTTTAAAAAAGAAATACATGATATTACATGGTGAACACTCCAACCTGGATGAAAATGTATAGGCAGGGGTAAGAGGGCCCGTTCTACCTCTAAAATCCGCGCTGTACCCCTATATGGCCAGATTACAAAAAGAAAACGTTTCAAAATGTCTTTTTAAGTAATATGAAGGATCTCTACTTCCTCCTACAGTCTCACTGCCTGGTTAAACAAAGAAATGCAAATAAAAGTGAATTTATTTATTTAATTTCTATTCCAAGCATAACATGCAGTAATCGAGTGCTTATTAAGCAAAATGAAAGGTGCATATTTTTGTTGTGTGGCTTTGTTTAAAATAATGAAAAGTAAAGATCTGCCCTCGCATTTGTCACTTGGCCTCAATTATGATTTTCACTCAGTCAAAGAAATTTCTTTTACAGTTACATGCCCTTCCCCGCGTTAAAAAAAGGTGAACGATCATGTGCAGTGTGGCTCCTTGAGACTGACTGATGTAGAATGCAAAATATGCACATATGTGAGAAGCTTTAGGGGGAAAGAGTTGATTGAAGAGGAGAAAAGAATGGAGTAAGCGGTGCTTGAGGAGAGAAAGCAAAAGAGTGGAAACTGGCTTCTAGACAGCCTTAAGCATGCCTGCAAATACTGGGAAAAGAATTTGGAAGAAGTACCTCAGTCCTTGCTTGAACCCATCTCTCTTATTATCAAATAGCCTTTTCACAGGCTTTTATGTGAATCTGATTTTTAGAAAAATCACTGCTCACTATGTTAACTGGGAGATTTTTTAAAAAGGCAGATTTTAGATCCTTGCCAGCACACCGATTGCAATGCTGTGTCCAAAACTCACTTTCTAAGCCCCTTTCATAGCATGCAGAACAAGAGTAGTTAAATTGTGGTTTTCTAGGTGTTGCTGAAATGCAGTTCTTCACATTCCTTTACATTTTTCATGCCGGTTCAGCTGTTGGCAGTGCAGTTTGGGATCCCTCGGCAGGACCATAGGATCACAATCTCCAAGGTAAAGTAACACGCAGTGGCACATTGTTAGGGCCTTTTCAAGGAATCTGAGTGGAAGACAGCCCAAGAATTCCTGTAAAAAAATCATTGGATCATTGGATTAAAAGTCGGCTTGAGAAGTGCAGATTTTATTTTCCTAAAATATGGATTTAAAAAATGGTAGGCCATTACATCTTGAAAGCTAATAAAAAGATTTTTAGAAAATTCTTTAAAGATAAAAATATGTTAGTATTCTAAGAGAGGTGATAGAATTATCTGAGATCTTACTGAGGAGAATTTAGGAAATCCTAGGGCTCTTAAATAAAAAAGAGGACTTGTAAGAGATTCATCACATAAAAACAAAAAAAAATCCACTTGTCCATTACTGAGGTTGAGGAAACGTATGCAACTCCTGATTTCACAACTCAAGATAAACATTCAGAAGGGGAGTTCATATATTGTATGGGATTTTACAAGTATAAATCTTTCTTTATAATTCTTGTGCTGTTCAAATGCAAATCGGGTTCCATCATGTATTCACAAAGCTAGATGCATGGCATGAATGAGGGGAAAAAAATCTGCATGACAATGAGGTCAGAGATAAGTTAGAAGTAAATGAATAAAAGGAGGCAAATATTTAAGATTTATTGCCCCGTATGCATTGTTTTAAGACGTAAAAGGAAATTAATGCAAGGGTAGTTGTTCAATTGTCCAATTCCTATTATCCTGTACAATTCAGAGCTCTATCAGCATGCAAAGACTCTCTCACGACTTTGTTTCCCCTTAAAAGTGTTTAGCTTCAATGGTATACTTTAGTTTTGCATGAGGTGAGGCCAGCTATTCCTATCAAGAAAGATTAGACAAGCGATACAAACTGTTAAAAAACATTAAAACCTTATTTTTTTTCCTGTGTAAAGAAGAGACGTGAGAGGAAAAAAGGGCAGAAAGCAAAACAGCTCCCTTGGTGCCAGACTCCTAATCCCACACAATGAACACCCCAGTCTCCATGGACACTACGCCGTGTCTTCTGTTGCCAGCTACTGGTGCCCAAGGAGGCCCTTCCCATTCCACTCCCATTCTGCTTCCTTGCTAAGGCATGATTGCTTTGGGAAGTGCAGCCAGCTCTTTCAATAAGCTAGCAGAGTTTTCTGTTGGCTCCTGCGCTGCATAGCAGCATTTCCATGCTACCGTTTTGAAGAGCCCCAGGGATGCATATTTAGACAAAGTAGAACTCCGTTGACAGGATCAACAAACTTTTAGAAACGATAATATTCTAGGAAGGAAGCACCACAAATAGATGCAAAACCTAACCGCTCCTAGAGCGGGTGCCGTAGTTTTACAAGGACATCCCCACCACCTCCTATCTGTATCAAATCAAAATGGTGTAATAGCATTCTAAAGTAAACGTCAACAAGCTAGGCAGAATTTGCCAACAACTTTGGTCAGCACTCCAGAATTTGAGGGGTTTATAAATCAGGAATCCTTCCATAGTTCATGGAATTATGAAGGCAAATCAGACTTTAAAATTGTTTGGACTACTGGAGTTAATATCCAGTAAAGTATAATTTGTGATCCATCCCTAATTCTCAGATTACATCAGGCTCATTCTTAGTGTTATTCATTACTTCAGGGTTAACAACAGATCTCTTGCCCTTACGATGTTAGATGTATATAAAGCCTTCAACATATTTCATCAGGGTTGCTTTTAAATTTAAACTAACAGAAAAAAGGAAATGAATCATTAAAACCATCTTTTCGTATGTACCAAATCTTGACAGCTACAATTATGGTTAAGAAAGTGGATTTTTCAAAAAATAACGATCTAGCAAGGCACCATAGAAGAACGCTCATTTATTCTTCCTGCATTTATACTATCTATAGAAGCTCTTAGAATCCAATAGAATAGAATAGAATAAATAGAATAGAATTCTTTATTGGCAAAGTGTGTCTGGACAAAGAATTTGTCTCCGATGCATAATATCTGGAATATTAGCAAAAATACCTCAGAAAAAAATAAACTTGTATGATTCAGATCAGGGGAGAGGAACTTCTAGTCTTCGGATTGTGTTGAACTACAACTCCTAGCAGCTCCAGAAGCTCCAGAGAAGAAAAAAGAATAAATAAAAGCTGGCTTCTCCTTTTTGGGAAGCCCTCCTTGGAGGGGAAAGCTTGCTGGAGTTTGATTTTTCGACCTCCCGTCTCTGCCAGTTCCCTGTATGGCAAGATCAAGCCAATGTCCCATTTATCATTGCAGGACCTAAACTCTTGGGAGAAGAATTTTACCATCCGCATTATATATAGTCACAGGTTTACAGAAACAAGTCCTCCAGTCATCTCTCTCAGAAATATTCTTGCGGAATTGTATCCTAAATAAAATAAACAAATCTAATATGTATATTGCGAAATGACAGGTGATCCTAAGTCAGTTTCTTTTAGACACACTTCGAATTTGAGGTATTTGCTAGGCACACTCTCAGCAGGTGAGTCTTTTTTTCTTATAAAACACCGCAGTGCTAGCTTTATTTTCAAAGAATGCCTCAGGGCCTATATAGGGCCAGGAGAAATTTCGGAGTTTGGCACTTTCTTTTGCAGTGTACTAGCTTCTCATACATTATATTATACTTTTTAATTTAAAAAACCGCTCTATTATATTCAGGTGGAGAATAGAGCTTGGTGGACAGGCGCCAAAAGAGGTAAGAGCAGGCAATATTGGTCATTTAGTTATAATATAATCTACACCTCCATTCTGATCCCCCTCAGATCTTCTTTGCTGCCTAGTGACAGCAATGGGACTTTATAAATTGTGCATAAAATTAAAAATAACAGAGTAAGGCAGCAACAGCCTTCACTAATCCACTCTGATCTGAACTAAGGAGTTGGATGCATAAGTACGACTTCCTTAGGGAATGTAGAATAAGCCTTTATATATGTAAATAATAAAACGATTCTGAAAGAAAGACAAAGCTGGTGGCAGAGTATAGACAACTTTGCTTTAATTTGAGTATATATACTTCCAAACTGGATACACTAGAAATTGGCAATGCAACGTAAGATGCAGAGAAATATACTAATTACTGTCAAAATGACCCTGTACAGCCTTATAATGCAAAAAAGCTTTATATATTACAAATTTCCATTAATGTACACAAACCTTGACAGTGTGATATTTGAATATGGTACAGCAAGTTAAAAGAAAATGGAAAAGCAAGAAAGGTGCTGAGAATCTAGCCAATTGAAAACAAGAAGCCAGCCTATTTTAAGGAGTGCATAGTGGGGAAAAACAGATACAAAGTGAACTGTTGGTACAAACATTAAGGTTTTTTTTTTTAACAAGCAAAAGGTATATTAAGTGAGCATTCCTAGTTTTAGCATCAAACAGCAAACCGATTCTTGGGTATGCAAGGGCATTGATAAATACTGTATATTTTTTCTTAAAAAAATAAAAACACCTCAAATTCTTTTCTTCCTCTTAAACAGAAACAATGCATAATTAACTTTCCAGAAATAATTCAGTGGTCAAAGTGCTAAATAAAGCTGCCCAATTACATTAAGCATCACTATGACAAACAAATACAAAAGGAAACTGGTTAAACCCAAGGCATTAAATTGCTCATAGCATCATAATACTCTTCATTCCTTGAAATCCCCTATGTATATTGCACTATTTGGTTTACAGAAAAAAATGTTTATAACATTCCTATGCATGCTTACTTGCTGACACAATACTTTTTTTTTCCTTTATAGGGTCCCTAGTTGTTTGCAAGTTATCTTAAAACACCTTGAAGAGATGTACTTAACTGCAGCAGCCACTTGAGGGGAGAAATCTCTATTCCTTTTGCCATGAATTGTTAGCATTCTAAACTATTATGCTCCCCAATGAGTGTGGCGTTAATTTTATTTCTTCCAAAATCATCAAGCTGAAAAGATTTATGCAGCTTGTTCCTTTAATGGCAACTGCAGCTGAATAATTGCTTCAAGGTTACCCCCAAAACAAGTTTCCCAAACCTCCAGAATGTAGGTTGCCTGGTGCCCTCCACATAAGCTGTTCCATAACTTTAATCAAGGCCTGGGATGGAGGAAAGCTGTACTCCAACATGCATGGAAGGTATCAGGTTGGGGAAGGTTGGGGTCAAACTCTCGTTCACTATTTGGCAATGCTGCTGCAGCCACATTTTGGATAAGAGAAATTGGCCGGATCATTCTTTTATTGCAAAATTCCACACGTCCTATTAACACACCATTATGGTTGCACAGCTGGATCTGCTACTGCTCTACTCCCATGGCAGAGTACTATAAGCTTTCACATCCGGTTCTTTACTAGTCTTCTGCTGCCAGGCTTCAGGAGACATGAGGTGGTTAGGGTGTGCAGGAGGCCCATTCCTCAAGATGTGCATCACTGGAAACAAGTAAAAGAGGGGTCTAATCTTGGTCCATTTCCCATGACACCAATCTGGCCAAGAGGGTTAACTTATGGGTCGAGATAGCAACCAGATACGAGGGACTTAGAATTACTCACAAGCAAATTTGCAAAGAACTAAATTAAACCCCCCTGGTTAGCCATGTTGCTGCTGACCACGGGGTTAATTAACACTGCCTAGGATAGAGATGAAATGCTAGAGAGGCACGTGAAGGGATTTTCCCCCCTAGACATTCTATCTATACGGCTGATTCCCCTCCACCCTCTTGTGACTACATGACAGGAAAAAAAGCGCAAACAAGTAGGAATTTATTTTTTCACTCTAATGTAGGGTGAAAAAAGGAAAGAAAGTGATAAGTCTTCTGGCCCTCCCAACAGCAGCAGAATTTAAAACATTGTTTCCCCGTCTATGGACCGATCCATCCTTGATTGTTGCTTGCGCACGATGGCGAGTATAAGCTGGCACATGAATGAGGTTGATCGTGTCATGGGAACAGGACCAGGAACTCAGCCTTCCCCTATTTTATGCCTTCAGGGTGCCTTGGGCTTCCAGCACACCAAGCTGCCTCTGCCAGCACCATGAATGCCTGCGAAAGGCTCCAAGAAGCGATGCTGACTATTGCATAGTATTGCAATCCCAACTTAGTGGCATTGCAATGTCACAGTTCAGCAAATTACACCAACATTATCTTAATCATCCTTTTGATGAATAGCTCACAAAATTTCTAAAAGTATTTTTGATTAGAATTTAGTGCAATAAACAGGGCCGCAAAAATTACTCTTAGATTTAAAACTGACTTATTTTACCGTAACAGTTACCCAGACCAAGGACATACGTTGCTTCAACTTCGTGAACCTTCATTATTTTGACTATGCATCTGTTACTTCAATGTTATAAATGGCTAATATTTAGGCTTTCTCCTTCCTTGTTTTGTCGTAAGATCTTTGAAAAAACACACCCCACATTTCTTTAGTGGGTAAAACATATATGACAGTGATTTATAATAAATGTTCAGTGCATGGGCATTTTTGTTAAATCTTAGGAAAAGTTAATATTTAGATCAACCACCAGGAATGCAACATTTGCTTCTACTGCAATAAAGTGCAATATTTATGTCATTTTAATGACTAAAAACAAGAGCCTTAAGAAAATATAAAGTTACCTTCCTAGAAGAGTATACTTAAGTAAGCAATAGCAAATGTTATAAAGGAATACAAATAATATGAAGGGGATAGAACACAAAGTTGCCAATATAGCTGGATAGTTGGACTTATAAGAGAATTCTATAATTAAACAGCACCTTTTTCTCCTTCCATTTAAAAGAACTTGCACTTATTTTTCGAATGTACATGATATTTTTCAGTAAAAAAAAGAAACATTATCTTTGATATATTTCTTACTTCTACTTTTTTAAATTTTTGTTAGCGAGAAACATACTAGTGCAAGACTCAACCACTGTGCAAAACCTGCCTTTATTTAGTCTGAGCCCTAATGCCCAGAATTTAAGAAACTCTTCCTTTTTAAAATTCCTTCTTCTTCTGGGTTTAATCATTTCTAAATGTGCATCCTTGCCCTCACAAACTAAACTAACTACTGCATTCAGACCCACTGAGAATGTGTAGATGGGATTTTGTGGTCTGAGGGCTGTTCGCTATATTTTCCTGTGGTTGCCTTGCATCAAATTTGAATAGCGCACATATTTTCTAATCAGATATTTTTCTTTGTTGACTAGAAGAAGCAAGTTGGCAAAATGATCAGGCTTCTGCCTCCCGTTATCTGGCCAAGGAAAGCAGCAATTGAAATGTAACATGTATGTCCAGTCTAAAACAAATGCCTTAACATATGTACCTTGCTCTTGGGTGTCTGTATCCACAAATATTTTTAAAAAGGACGAAGTCGCATGAATGTAACCAATCAATCAAATTGAGGGCATGTATGCAACACACTTGCAGTTGATAACTCTAGCTGCCTTCTCATACACTACTGTTACGCATTCAGACTGCTTTAAACATTTATCTTTCTTCCTTCATAGAGATAATCACATTGACTGTACTATTTCAAGGGTAATAGGAGTGCATTTTTTGCTGGGAAGAGTCAGAACATGAATCAATCCACGGAGGAGAAGGTACGAAAACTTGGCTAACCAAGTGTTGTACACAGAGAAAAGCCCTTCATATTACATGTGTACATGCACTGGCCATACAGGATATCTCCATGTAAGAAAAAAGTTATCATACGAAATAGCATCACCTGGCAAGGCTAACCTAATTTCTCCTCTCCTGTTTTTGCCCTGATCATCACATTCTAAGGTGTGAGGCTAGCCTAGCCTGTGTAACAAGGAAATTCCCAGCAGGACTGACTGCCATGCTAGTTCTTATTGATTGCTGTTCTTACATTCCATAGCTGAGCAGTAAAAGAGAAGCAGGCAAGGTGAGCAAGCATGGACGACTTCAATGCTTCACAGGGGTGGGGCTACAGCTCAGTGGTACAGCACATGCTTTGTACGTATAAAGATCCCAGATTCAGTCACCAGCATCTCTAGTTAAGAAATCTCAGGAAGCGGCTGCTAGAAATGACTTCTATCCGAGACCCCGGAGAACTGGTGTCGATCATAATAGACAATACTCGGCTTGATGGACTGTCTGATGCAGCATAAGGCAGCTTCTTAAGTTCATATTAAATAAGCCAGTACAAAAGGATGTGCAAAAGCAATGCCATGGCACACAGACTCTTTTTTTAGAAACGCTCAGATTCACAACCCAAAGTCAAATGCATCAAAGGGTCATCTTAGCTAGCTAGTGCTGACTGCCATTAAGGACACTCTCGTTCAGCTTAAAAGAGACAAAAAAATGTTTCCCAGATGAGAGTACAGAAACATGCCTCTGAAAGTAGAAAAATGCAGGAGGTCATCCGTCTGAAGGTTTAACAAAGCAGCATTCATGGCCATGTATTCGGGAGAAACGTGGAGCCATTTGCTTTACTGTGTCCTACTACTAAGGATATATTGTACAAACGGTTCGGCAGTCAAACTTTTGGATCTATGGTCTGAAACAAAACCTGCTTGGAGTCTGTTGGGTGTGTCGGGTGTGTGGTGTGGAGTATTTTTTGGTACAGAGGAGGCTGTCCTAGAGAGTTTCTGCTCTTTCTGTTAGTCCGAGATAGGCAAGGAAGGAGTGCTTCGGCGAAGTGTCATCCAGGCGTAGGGTCTGTGGCTGAGGTGAATGGAATGTGATTTCAAAGTGGTTTTTGGGGAAAAACATGGTCAAGGGAATGAGGTGAGCAAACTCAGAGTTCCGGTATTTATCAAAGCACAGGGAAGTGCCGTTTATAGTCAAGGCCCTCAGCGCCAGGTTTGGTTCTGTCCCGCCGCTTTGAGCAGCCGACATGGCCACTGTCTGTAGAGCGTGGGAGGCGGACATCACCGAGAGTGGGGACAAGAGGCTGCGGGGACTGTTGGCCATGAGCAGGGGGTTGCCTTCCTTGGAATTCATACCCTGCCCCTCAGAGCAGTCTCCATTTTGATGTTTCTTCACATGGCGGCTGAAGACAAACGGGTGGGTGGTCTTGAAGAGGCACTCTTCGCAGCTGAAGGTCTGCCGGGGTGCATGCTTGAGTTTCTTGTGCAGGTTGAGATTGTCTTTGCGTTTGCAGCTGTAGCTGCACTGGTCACAGTGAAAAGGGCGTTCCCCGGTATGCACACGGACATGCTCTATCAGCTTGTTGGCAGTCTTTGAAAGATAGCCACACTGATCACACTTGTAGTGGTTGCCGAGGCGATGCTCTCGAATGTGCATTTCCAGCTCGAGTTGATTGGCTTTCACTGCTTGGCAGATCCGGCACTTGTACTCCATTTTGTAGTGGGTTTTCAGATGGCATTCCATTGCTGCTGGACGGTTTGTGGAATAAATGCAGAAGGGACACCTGTCAAAAGGCAAAATGCAGATTGATACATGGATCCAGATCAGCTGGGAGCAACTTACACCCCATGTAGCGTTCCCAGAACCCTTTTGTGTCCCTCAGAGCGGGCAGGGCTAATTTCTATAGCAGATGTTTTCAACCTTTTTCAAGCTATGGACCTCAAAACATGCCGTTGCTCCATGGCGGACCCCGTTCCCACAAATTCAACTAATTAATAATCGACAATTCATGTATATTACTTTTTTCAATTTTTTCTTGACCTGTGCGCGGAGCCCCTGGCAACTTGCCACGGATCTCAAGGGGTTCGTGGACCATAGGTTGAAAACCTCTATTCTATAGCATGTTTTTGGTTTCTTTAGAAATGACAAATTTGGTGCCTAAAGTTTTGTAGAAACCTAAGCCAACCACTTCACTATTTGACTCTTCTCTGTGTACAATCAGGATTATTTTTCCACTTGGAGGGAGGGGCAGATGAGGAAAAATCATGCTGTAAGTTCCTGAAAGGGTCAAGTTCCAAATGATCAAACAAGGACAACATGATTTCACTGCCCTTCCCAAATCCCTCAAAGGGCTACGATTCAGTTCAATTGTTCACACCATTATGATGTGACTTGGAAATTTCAGGGGTGGAGGGGTAAAGCCCTGTCCATAACCTACTGATTCTGCAAATTTCTTTTAATCGTTTTTCAAACTATTGCCCTTTATTAGTTTTTCAGCAATTGACTACACTGAAAAGGGGAAGATTTATCTGAAAACACATTCTAAACTACAATATTGATATAAGCAGAATACAAAGTATGAATGAAGCTTTTAATTCATCTTTAATCTAATTACTAGTGTTTTATTAATTAATTAATATTGCCCCAGTTTGGTGCAACCTCAAGAAAACATATTGCTACTTAAGGTTTACTCCACTGCAATGTCTATCTCGCCAACTTGCTTTTAAAATCTGTACCTTGACAGATGTCCACCTCTCTGCTTCTATCTTAAAAAGAAACAAAAACCTTATGGATTATTCGTTTCAATAGGGTGATATAATCATTTCCATGGTAACCTTGCCCCTCCGTGCCTCTTGAAGAGAAGAGTTCTTTTACAGATGAGCCACTGCAGGCACGGAGACCAGAAAGTGCCGTATGTCAGTGACTTTGGCACAAAGGAAGCCAATGGCGTTGCAAAACTCAAATGAAATAGCATTTCACTGTGGGCTGAGTTTCTAGGAAAGACTTCAGGAGAATGCCAGCTCCTTTTTTCGCAATGTCAGGTAATATTTAAAATTAAACAGTGGGTGCTGAAGCAGCAAAAGCCTTCTATGGCTTGCTGGTTGGCAGCAGCTGGAGAAACAGAGGGCAATCCTGATGGCCACAACAGGGGCGCAATCTGCTATTCCTTCCAACCTGCTGGTTGAGCTATAGGACTCATGCTCCTTATGGGCTCAAATTCCATATTTTGTTTTAATCTCCCTTCTCTGTTACATTGCTGCCTGGAGCGATTATTTTCTCCTCTTGTATGACATGGCCTTTCTGGGGCTGCTTAATAGATATGTCCAGCAGTTCAAACTTAAAAGGCAAAAAGGAGCATTGGAAGTGTAAGGTGCTTCCATGCAGCATCCGTAAACATCACTCCAGCACACCCTAAGAAGAGAGAGGGGTTATACCACACTTCTTCACACTCCAAAGGATCTCCTTGCCTTCCATCCCAAAGGGATGGTCACTCCTACTGCTGAACACATGAAATCGCAATGCAATCTAGGAATACACAGAACCTGCTGACGTAGAGGGATGAACCCTTTTCATCTGCTATATTTCTTCACTTTAAAGATAAGAGAGACGAGGGCCAGAAAACATTCCAGGATCAAACATTTTCTGCAAAATATTCTCCCACTTATAAGCATATCTGTCAGTTTTAAAGTTGTAGCTTATTATATATGGCAAAGAATTTGTACCTTATTTTCATGAGAACGGTCTACCAATTGAGAGTCTGATAGGATGTTGCAATTGCCTATTTATCTTACTGCCTATCACTTTCCCCACTATTTCAGGAAAATATTTTCTCTATACATCAAAATATTTTGATTTCTTTAAATGTACTTTTCAAATCTCGTAAAGCAGTGTAGGTTTAACTTTATTCACGTCAGATAATGCAGCCCGGATACTTTTGCAAACTACAGAGAGTGAAATAGGCTAATTGAAATAGCAATTGCTTATAGCCTGCATACAGTCACCCTGATTCAGCAGCAGATAAATGCATTTCAGAGGGTGCTTTAACTACTTTTGAACTTGATACTGACTTTGATCATATACCACCCTCACCCTCCAAAAATGCCTGCTCATGACTGGGCTCCCATTGTTCTTAATATAACCCTGGAATTTGCTGGCTGTTTCTGGAGGGTAGTTAAATATTCAGCCCATCCTGCCATGTGGTTCTTTTCCTCTTGTGCACATCTGTGCGCAGAAGGAAGTGCTTGCCTGTGTTGTTTTTAGTCTTTTGCAACTCCATTTGAGAAACCAAGCTTTTGTTATGTGCCTGCCTCTGCAAAAAGGTGAGGTTTATACAGGCTGTGCTAAATTCTCTGTTAGTGACTATTGCAAATTCAGGAGAGAAGAGTGTGGCAGAACTCTCTGGCTTCTGTGTAGGGGATATTCATCTCCTCACCATGCTCGATACTTTTAGAAATTTTAAAAACAGTGCTCTGCATTTCACAATGAAAAGAGTGCCTCATGACCCATTTGATTTGATTCTAAATCATGAAAGGAGCAATTCTAAAGTTTTACAGAAAGAAGCTAAAAGTCACTGAAAGTCTTTTGGAGGAAACATTTAAAGCAGGTGTGCCCAACCTTGGCAACTTTAGGACCTGCCAACTTTAACTCCCAGAGTTCCATAGCCGGCCATGCTGAGTGGGGAATTCTGGGAGTTGAAGTCCACTGGACTTAAAATGGCCAAGATTGGGCACCCCTGATTTAAACTATGCCTTTCTCCGTACTTGTTTGCTTTACGAGGTATGTACTCTTTTATCAACTACTTCTGTCTGTTTTTACTACACTTTTTTCTTTGAAATTATTATTGTATTTTATTGAATTGCTGTTGGCTGCACTGAGTACTAGAAGGCCAAAAGATGTATTTTTAAATCAATAAATATAAAAGGTAGTAAAGAAATCCCACTCAGAGGGCTCTGCACTGCAGGGATAGCAAGCTATACTACCATCACCGGTTGCCTTTTTCCGTACCGATGGGGGGCAGGGATTGCTGAAGTAGGATAACTGTACAAAAAACCTGTCATGCATACACTTAAATCTTCTGCTGACACCAACAGAATTTCAACATGTTTACTATTATCCATAACTGAGTCCACAGTCTTGAAAATATTATCTTTTTGGTAGTATTAATATTTTTGAATGAGTGGTGTTCAAGAAACTACCACTGACAATTTGTTCTTACTATTATCAATCATTAAAATTTTACGGTATATTAAATTGTAGTTTGTCTTTTAAAGTCTGTAAAAATTGGGGAAGGCTTTAAAGCCAGGATGGTGCAGTGGTTAAAAGCAGCATTGCAGGCTATTTCTGCTGACTGCTATCTGCCATTAGCCGTCAGTTCGATTCTCACTGGCTCAAGGT
>JANHFO010004478.1:49244-61862 GCA_032468095.1 Pareas carinatus
CCCCCCGAAAATAAGACCTAGTGCTCTTTTGGGAGCAAAAATTAATATAAGACAGTGTCTTATTTTTGGGGAAACACGGTAGTAGAACTGACAGTATATTTCTACAAGTTTCAGGGTAAACAGAAAGATTATATCTCTCTAAAGCTTTAATTTGTAACAAACATTTGATAAATTGAGAATAGTAACAAAAGTTTATCTTCATATTTTTCTTGCCGTATACTACTTAATTTTGAAATAAGTCTTTAACAAGATTTTTTGGTCTTTCTAGGTATTGCCCAAACTGTAAAGAACACCAACAAGCTACCAAGAAACTAGATTTGTGGTCGCTACCACCAGTATTGGTGGTGCATCTAAAACGTTTCTCTTACAGCAGATACATGAGAGATAAATTGGATACATTGGTTGACTTCCCAATAAAGTGAGAACCATATCAATAATGGATAGCCTTTGTGTTTATTGTTGATATCTTGATATATTTTTACAAACATTTATTCTACATGTTTGAAAGAATATATATAAATTATTTATAATATTATATAATGAATTAGGGTTTCAGGCTGAATGGCCATGGTCTTGTTTTCTTTTGCCTTGATCATGGCCATTTAGCCCGAAAGCTTCATTGATGTAGCCGTATAATTGTATAATTACAGCTGTATAATTATATATTCTGTATTATTCTGATGAATATACATGCTGATGTAACTAAATTGTGGAACTGTAATTGTTACATTTGGAACTTAACAGTACTTTAGATTATATAGGTAGCCCTCAACCTATGATCACAATTGAGTTCAGAATTTATGTTGCTGAGTGAGAAATTTATTAAGTTTTGCCCCATTTTACAACTTTACTTGCCATATTTATTAAGTGAACTGCAGTTGTTAAATTAGCAACACGGTTCTTAAGTGAATCTGGTTTCCCCATTGACTTTGCTGATCAGAAGGTCACAAAAGAAGATCACGTGACTCCTGGAACACTGCAACCATCCTAATATGAACCAGTTGTCAAGCAACCAAATGTAAATCATGTGACCATGGGGATGCTGCAACAGTTAATAAGTGTGAAAAATGGTCATAAGTCACTTTTTTCAACGCTGTTGTAACTTCAAACGGTCACTAAATGAACTGTTGTAAGTGGAAAACTACCTGTAGTTGCCTGAAAATTAACCTATGTATCTTATTTTAAAAATTATAAAATAAGAGGAGGATAAGGCATAGGCCATCGGGTAAAGATATGTTGATATACTATAGACTATTTTTGCTTTTCTGAAACATAATTCACATACTACAAGTTCATTATATAGACAAAATTAGTGCATTTTAGTTTGAATTGCCTATGTGGAAGCTTGCTCTCCTATTTTTTAATTAAATATTTTCCTACATTAAGCAATCACTCCATGTAATTCCGCATGTAGACAAGTTTGAGCCTACATAACATCTGTATAGAATTATTCATTTATTTTCAGTTACATGTCAGCTTTATGAGGTAGATAAGGCTAAGAAACCTTTCTTACCTGAAAGAAAAATGCTTCTGAACAAAATTTGAACATGATTATGAATTAAGCTTGTTTAATTGAAGCAGTATAGAAATAGCTGACTGACTGAATGAATGAATGAATGAATGAATGAATGAATGAATGAACGAACGCATATGTACATGCATGCATTCATGCATACATAACATACATACATTTAGAACCCAAATAAATAAATGATCACTTTATTTAGTACATTTATATTCTGTTTCCTTCAAGAACTACAAAACAGATGTGTATGTTCTTTCCTTATACAGGTTTACACACGTATGAAATTGATTGTCACTAAGTGATCTTCAACATTTTAACTTGACCTTTTACAAGACAAGTGTGACATACTAAATTATTTTACAAACCATATCTGTTGATAAATTATTGTAGCTTATTTTAAAAAAAAACTTCAACTTCCTAGATTTTTAGTGTGATTCATTTATTGCTTTGCATTAGAATCTAAAGCAATGACTTCACTGATTTTATTGAAGAAAATCATAATATACAGTTTTTGAACACAAATCCAGTTTGATCTTTTTCTTTAAAACAGTGATTTGGATATATCTGAATTCCTAATTAATCCAAATGCTGGACCTTGTCGCTATAATTTGATTGCAGTGTCAAATCACTATGGAGGCATGGGAGGAGGGCATTGTAAGTAATTTATTTTATATGTATGACTTTATCTTTATTATGGTTCAATTATTAGCATTTTCAGTGAAATCGTTTTTTTTAATTCTAGATACTGCTTTTGCAAAAAATAAAGATGATGGGAAATGGTACTACTTCGATGATAGTAGTGTATCAACTGCATCCGAAGAACAAATTGTGGCAAGTATCGGTTTTCAGAAACAAGATACCATTATTGCACAGGAACAAGATCCAAGACTAACCTGCTTATATAATCTATTAAAAGTAACATTTGCAATGCTGTAAAACACAATAATATAAAACTTTATGCATGGTATTGTGGTTCATGCAGCCAATCTGGAAATCTAAATTCAAAGTACCAGTAATAAATGCTGTAAGTGAATCTTGACAACTTCAGCCAAAAAAACAGAATACCCTTGCTTCTTATCCTGTGCATATCAGTGAAAATATTTCGTAGCCTTAGTTGATTAATGTTTTTTTTTCATCCAATATCATTGTGTGGACCTTAGGAGGCATTTCAGAAAGCAACGCAGCATACATATTCCATTTTTAAATTTCATTCTTTATGAAATGTTAGCAACAAATTTGTCAACAGACCTTGAATGATTCAGTTCATTCTTGGAAGTAAGGTTCCCAGTGATGGTGAACTTATGCCAAGCATGTCAAAGCTGACATGCCACAACGTTTGGAGTGACATACCAGTATTCACCAACACCCAACCACTATTCTTGACAGCATGCCCTATTCTTGTGTCATTTTGGGAGGCTGTGAAAACTTCATGAAAATGGGGTACGGCTGTCATACAGCCTCTGGAAACTTTAGGAATTGCATGGGGGGCATGTTCTTGCACTGCTTCCACGGCCTCTGAAAATCACACCAGAACAGGTTGTGCTATTTCATGGTTTTCTGAAGCTGTAGAAGAGCATTCTCCAAAACCACTTCAAGAACAAAAGCCTTGTGCAACCTGGAGCTACCTCAAGCTACCTGTGTGGCAGTTCCAAGATTGAACTGTGTTTTTTAATATGTTTCCCTCTTTGGTGGGGTGCAGTGACACATCAGAAGAGTCAAGTTAGGCATTTTCCCAATTTTTTAGTACACCACGCCCAAAGGTTTTGCCATCACTGCCCTAGAGTAACAGGAGATCTGAGAAGAATCCATTTTTATTACTGATGGGAAGGAGCAGTAGCACTGCATGTAATAGGTTCAAAAATGTTCAGCCTTTAAAATGCTTCTCTACCAGCTCCACCATTGCATTTTTAAAAACAAATCTGTTTTTAAAAACATCCTTTGCTGTAAAAAACATCCTTTCTAGGACTCCAACAGTTACTTTAAAATTTTATTGGCAGCAGTAGGAAAAAAAGAGTTGCTTTTCAATTGCTTTTAGCTTGTGCCCAAATAAGATTTTTTTAATCTTTTTTTCAACAAGCAATATATAGTGCTAATGTATTTAAGATTATTGTTGAAAAGATTCTCATCTAGATCCATTGCCCCAAGTTAGTTTAATAACATCATTTCTCTGCCCTGCTTGGTTCTATGTGATCAAATTTGATTGATTGGGTAGCATATTTATTCAAAATAAGATAACAATTGATTGTCAGATAACATCATTGTTTTACATACATAAAATTGATTGGCAGGCATATACAAATTGCCAATATATTCTGAGTAGAAATAAGTATAATCTTTATAAGGAATGATATTTGTTTTAACAGAAAACGTTAAACCTGGGTAGCTGAACAAACTAGAAAACCTCATCTTAACCCTGTCTTCCTGATATACTTCATCATAATTTCTTTATTCATCTCTCTCATGATCAGTTTCATTTATGTCTTGTGATAGGCTACTTCTGCATGTATTATCCACATGCAAATATCTGACCATTACTAAAGCTCTAGGAATTAAATGCAGTATCAGTATAACTAGTTATTTATGTGTGAAAATAATAGAATGAATTGTGTTGACCATAATTTGAATATATTTTATATAATAAAATTGAAACTTGAAGTAATTAATATGAAGAGTTTAACTCTGATAATTAACATTCTTCCCTTTGTTTTGCAGTCCAAAGCAGCCTATGTGCTCTTCTATCAAAGACAGGACACAATCAGTGGAACTGGTTTTTTCCCTCTCGATCGGGAAACTAAACAAGGTGCTTCTGCTGCTACAGGCATTCCATTAGAGAGTGATGAAGACAGCAATGAGAATGACAATGATATAGAGAATGAAAATTGTATGCACACTAATTAATCGAAGAACTAGAAGCCATACAGAGAAGAACTTCCTGATGGGAGCTCTCTATTAAAAAAATAAAATTATCCACCAAATTAAAAATAAAATCTGAGATGGGAAATTTCAGATGACAGAATGTAAATCCTTGTTACATTTTAACTTGTGCAGTACCTAAAGTGAAACACAATGAAAACATTATTAGAATTTGTCTCTAATCTCTTTACAATCTTGTATTCACAAGCTATATAGGAAATCAAAATAAACCCCTTTATAATTTCTGCTGCAATCTGGATGAATTATAGTTTCTTTATTTTGGATGTAAATTGATATTGACAATTTGTGGATTTGGGGGTTTTTTTTGTCTTAATACCCCAAGAATATTACTGCAGAACCTCTGTTTTTCAATGGATATGTCCTTAGACCAGTAACAAAAAAAATTGCTAGTATATTCAACTCAATGCAGCAGCATTCTTGGAATGTCAGATTTTCAAGTGTCTCCCTCAAATGTTGATTAAAAAGAAACTTAATCATGATAAAATGACTTGGAAAAGGTGTTTTAACCTTTTGTAGTAAAAGTAATCTTCCAGAATATTATGTTCATTTTACTGCTGCTGTGGAACAGGTTCTGGATTTCATGCTGCATTAAGGAATTGAATTTTTCAATTAAATGTAAGTATCCCTCATTGCTTGTTGGATCTACTTTGTAAACATAATCCCTGTTATCTTGTTTATAAGATGTGCGTAACTTTAATCTGGTGTCAGTCCAAAAATTTTAACTGTGCTGTAAGTCCCTCTCTTCCTTCCCATTTTTAGTAGTTTGACAGTTTACAAACTACATACAGTGTAATAGGTTCCAATTTTTAATAGTATACTGTATTCATAGTAATGACTGTGCATCAAGCTTAGATGACTTTTCCATATAACTTGCCTTCAAATTTGTTAATGGGCAACTGGTTCAAAGGTAGGTCTGCTAATTTTTCATGTGCGTTCTTGGTGGATTCACCATAGCCTTACATCTTATCTCAAAAGGTAACTTTACTTAATATAGAAGAATTGGCATTTGCATGTTCAAGAGTCAGAACCTGTACAGTAAGTAGATAAAGTATACATACCTTGAATTGGGTTTTAATCGTGTTGAAGGAGTATGGGATGCCAAAAATAAGTGTGACCATTTGAAACGTTTTTGTTTGCCGCTTTCCCTTTGATAGTTAAAGAAAAGTATTGTTGATTCATATACAATACTATCTTTGATAGGTACTCTATTAAGTGTGGAGGCACACTTCACATATCTACTACCTAAGGTCCCACCATTGTTAAAGCAAAAAGTATGATCTTCACTTGAACTACGCAAATACAATAGGTTATAAATTGTGTATTGTAAATAAAGTTCACTCTGTGAGTGCACATTTTGGTAAATTATTTATTTATGTTAGCATTTAAAAGTTTAAAATTGCATTTGACCAGGATAAAATTAGGTTTGTGGACATGGCTTTGCTTTATACTTTGATATTAAAAGCTGGTGTTTAATCCTGGTATTTTAAAGCTGCTTTTTTTCAATGTAAGCTAGCCTCCTGCATGACAGAGGTTGAAAATTGTCTGCACTTGAGTTCACTTGAGTTTACATTTGAAATGCGCATGTTTTATTTATAAAAATTTCAATAAAGCTATTCAACGCCTTATTTAGTCTTCTTGAATTTTTTCAAACCTTTGATAATTGCTGTATGTTTGTAGAAATAACACATTTTTTTAATGTTAAATATGTTGTCATTGAATCACATACAAATATTTGCTACAGCCAAATTTTCAGCCATCTTGAAGAACTGAAAATGAATGTTCTGAAAAGAATGTGTCTTTTTTGCACTGTACAATGGCATGAATGGATGAAACCTGGGACAATTTTACACATACCCACACGGAACTGAATCCTTCTGAACTGATTTAAGATTCTATCAGCAATATCTATAAGATTGACTACATTTGAATTGTCCCCACGTCAGAAAAGCCTCACCACTATTTCATTTGACATATGTCACAGAATGCATTGCTTTATAAAGTTGAATTGAAAATTATATAAATCACACTTGTATTTTAAAAAATTATACATAACACATGTTCAGGTGTAATAACTAGGTTCACAGCCTGCTTATACATGGCTTGCTTAACCATGGTTAAATTGTGTTTGCATGTAAGTGGGTTTGGCGTAAGACCAAAAACAAACTATATCATGTATTAGTGTGATATATAAATCAAGACAATATTTGCAAAAATATTTACAATCCTAGCGTGCTAAATTAAACCTCAATTAATTTAGAACAGTTGCTTTTTGGTGAAAACATGAAAACTGACACATTGTGATGCAGACTAAGCTAAAATACTTGATTCAACTGTTATTTCAAATGTTCAGCCTACAACATGTACTCTTGTTAAGAAAATAGACAGGGTTCCCAGGACTATAAGCCCAACCACTTTACTCAACCTGCCCCATCTGATTGGTGAAGGCCATCTGGGGAATGATAGGCATCTGGTCCAAATAGTAATGTTTGCCTGCCTTGAAGGAGGTGGTAGTGTGCCTCTCCTTGATTCAATGTAGGACCCAACATCAGGAAACGTTGAGAAGGCTGTGCCTTTAAGTGGATCCAGGAGAAACGAGATTATGTTGATAATGTCTCAGGCAGAGTATTGGGATACAGATCTCACTTTTTAATAACTTCCAGCAGAACCATGAGAGAAGCTGCAACTGTTCTGTTTCCCCTGGATCTCTCAGCGGCTTTGAATATCATTGATTTGTGGGGTCCTGGATTCCCAAGAGGGATTAGGAATGGGGATGTGTTGTGATTCTTTTATAGTCAGTTTCAGTCAATTCGAGCAGGAAGAGAATGTTTGAGGCCAAAGCCCTTAAAATGTAGCGCACAACAGTATTTAAGTGTCCTCACCCCTTCTGAATAACATCTGGATGAGGCTGCTGAGTTAAGTCATTCATCATCTCAATCATCAGTACTGCACCTGAAGCTTAGGCTGGCCAAGTGAAGCTAATAAGTACTTGTCGCAATTTCTGGATGTGACAAAAATATGGAAGGGGAAAAAATCAACTCTAGTTCAACCCTAGCAAGACTAATTTTATCTTTATTCCCAAGTACAGTTGCACCTCCCTATTTAAGACTTTTACATAATCTGTGATTTTCTGTTTTCTTGGATTTGCAGTCCTGCTCCAAAGAGCAAGTGGCAGCTGTGGCCAGGAAAATTTTGTGCACCAGATGCACCCATTCCTGGACCAGGAGATCCTACAGGTCACTCAAACCTGAATCACTGCACCTGTGCATAATTGAAATGAACTCTCTATGCGGTTGTCCTTAAAGACCATTTTAAAGGTGCAACGTCCAGAATACAGTATCATGGGCAGTACTAGCTACATTAATGTAGTGCCTCGGCTTCATGAATTGTATAGGCTGCCAGTTAGTTTCTGATTGAAGTTCAAGGACTGGTCACCACCTATAAATTCATCCATGGCAGAGTGTCTGGCTCAAGGACCATCTCAAAAGTTCCTGCCCACCCTTTACAATTGTACAGAATCGATATGCACCCAACTGATTGATCAAGCAGTGCCATCTGATGGGATGCAGGAAATGGGTCAGCACTCCCATTCCCAAACCCAGATATGTGGATGGCCCCTACCTTGTCTTTGAACAGTCCTTTAAAAAGGGCTCTTATGGGAATACATATACAGTGGTATCTCGGTACTCATCCTTAATTTGTTCTGGGAGGCACGATAAGTACTAAAAATCATGAGTACCAAACAAAAATTTCCCATAATGAGTAATGTAGTGAGTCACAAGGCAGACAACATTGACAAGATCTAGCTTATGCATCGAATACCAAGTAAACAATGAGTACTGAGACAAAAATTTCACATCAAAATGTGTTGAGAACCAAATTCAATGAATTTCAAAGCAGTTGAGTACCAAGCAACCACTGTATTCAATCATGCTTTATTGCTCTGTCCACTTCATTAACCTGTATTCGTTATTCTTGTAGTGTTTTTAGTGTTGTACATCAACAGAAACATGGCTTTGTTAACTACACAGATATATATGAATGTTCCGGTAAACCTGCCTACAAATGTATCTAAAGTTAACAGCCAACAGTTTTATGATTATACAGGTAGCAGCATTTTCCAACCCCCTAATTTTAGCTGGCTCACTTCCTTCCCTTTGAGAAAGGTTTAAGAACCAATAATCTTCACTGTCTGAACAGTGTCAAATCCAGGCTAGGCAGTTAGAAAGTTGGGGACTTTGTACAGGGCTGGTAAAGATCTGCAGGCTTCTCAGGCATCTCCAACCTTCTTCTCCAGTCACTTATCTTTACTTTGTTCAGCATAACCTTAAAGTCAGCAGTTTTATATTACTTTAAAAGGAGACTGGTGTTTTCCTTTCACCACACTATCTTTTTTAAATTTATAAATGTCATTGGTGGTTTCTACGGAAACACTATAGACTAAACTGACATATAGAAATGGAACTCTAATAAACCAAGCAGATTCCTGAGGATATTGTGCAAGTTCAAGATTTTATTAAATTAATATTCTGCCTTTTGCTCAACATAGGTAGAGCACATTTGTCCTGGCCCAAAGCCATCAGGTGAGATTCTGTAACAGGGTGATTGGTCTCTCCAGTGCCAATCACAACCTTACACTGGCGTGCTTACTGAATTTAAATAAAATAAGTTGCTATTTTGTGACAAAGAAATTTTGAGGTGCAGATCTTCTTACATTTCATTTTTCTAAACTTGTTTGGTAAGTCAATTTGTCTTCAGTCGGATACTACATCAACACACCCAACCAGTTAATATCAATTATTACAGAAAATTATAATACATAACAAAGACCCTTCAGAAGTCAAATATTAGAGAATAATGGATTCTTTTCATGCACATATGGTAAACAATAACTGAATAGTGTTTTAATTAGCGACTTTAGTTATTTAAATTAAAATAGTATTATCTTAAGTGTGTAACAGAAGAAAATAGTTTCAATCCATTTTCAGAAAAAGAAAACCTTACAACACAAATTGATTATGCGCCATCAAGTCATTTTCCATTCCTAGCAATTACATATATATTGCAATATAAGTTATAATTAAACAGTTACTATTTTCATTCAGTAAACTAGAAATGGGGGAATGAAATGCCAGTCATAAGATCTCATTAGTCCTAAATGCTGTTGTTATTTTAAAAAATATACTGAAGCTATTGGTAATATTAAGCTAAATATTATGTAACAGTAATTCATGTAACTATGTACATGAACTACAAGTAACACAACTGGAACTGCGATCTAGCTTTAGTCATATTTCAAGGAAATATGCATTAGGTCTTGAAATGTAAGATGAATCACTGGAATGCTTATACAAAAATGATCGTATATGCAAATCATAATGCTTATTTTAAAGTGTAGAAGATATGAATAAGAAATATGGCTGTACTTCATATTGTTTGGATGTTTTATCAGGTAATCCTCAATTTATGACAAGACCGGAATTTTAGTCATACGTCATGGTCATTAAGCAAGATAATACCCACATGACCACTTTGCTCAATGACAATCCTGGCCCTTGCAGTTGTGGTCATTAAACAATCACACAGGTCATTAAGCAGACTACAAGGGTGCCTCAGGTTGGGAAGGCCCTACACAGATCACACACAAGGGGGGAGAGTTCTAGCGTATGTTGCAAAACCTCAGCAGACCTAACCTAGCTCTGCAGTGCAGCACTAGGCTTGACAGGCTTTCAGCAGTCTCAGCAAGTCACCACTGCTTCAGGCCTCAATGCCAGTCCTAGCAGCACCACTGCACTCAGAAACGATGTCTCATGCCATTCTCCAAGGCACACAAGATTTGGGGAATGGCATGATTGCCCCCATTACCCAGGGATCTGTTACGCACCATATCCTTCAGGCACTTTTCTCCTGCTACTGAAAGGCCTGGATGGCCTATTTCAACATAGCTCCTAATCGCACTAGGCCTTTCCCAGTCACCTCTCGAAGGTTGTTTGCATAGAGCTTTCTGTGCGTATTGCCCATTGCTTGACTCTCTTGTAATCCCTCTCTAATTTCTCTGCTGTTTAAGGGTGGGAAAAATGAAGAACAACAGCTCAGACAAAGGACAATGCATGAGTGTAATGGTGATCATGTGACTGAAGGATGGAGCAGACCTCTCCGGCACAAGGGAACATATGGGCCTGTTGTTTGGGGACAGTTGCATAGATGTTCTATTTATATTTCTGCAAATGTAACGTTCTGACTAGGGGGCACTCAAACAGAATAGGAAGTTGGATCAACCAATCAGCATATAGTATGCACACTTCCACACAGCAAGCAGTTGGGAGTTTGGGAGGTATTTGCATCAGTTTGTCTGCCGCCATCTGCAACCTACACTTACACACCAATCCCTTTGCAGCGCTGGTATACGGCAATGGCGACAGACAGTTGCAGGCAACTCTACATAAGCCTTGAGGCACACTGCAAAAGTCATAAATACCACCTTTTGTCATAAGCTTATTCTTTTCAACACACTCAGAATTTTGAATGGTTGCTGAACTACAGTTGGTAAGTGATGACTTACCAATCAAGTGAGGATTTTACCTGTATATAAAGAAAACGAAAAGGTTAAGAGGAAGGGGAAGTCCAAGAAAGTTGTAGAGAAGTATAGTAAATAGTATTCATATTATTTTAGCTATGTTTTCTTTTCATAATTTATATCTTTATCTTAGTATTACTTATTCCATCTTGCAAAATGCTTATCCCCCCCAAAAAAATAACTTCAATCACTAAAACGACTAAAGCAATATCACAAAGTCATGCGATTCATTTCAAAGCAGCACGCAAATATGGAATAAAATCAAGAGGTATTACTTAATCTATATAGTATGTTCTCATCACTATTACCTTTAGTTTCTTGAATATGCATTCTTACCTCAACATAATGTAAGATCCAATTACATACCAAGTGACAGGATATAGTAATTAAAATATTTCAGAAGCTAAACAGACAATTTAATCATATGCATAAACCTAAGCTTAATCATATGCCCGTTTTACTGTCATGTTATTAAGGTCATCTATATCACATGATACCATTGACAGTCCTCTTAATTTTTAATGGAGCAATGCTTTGAGTTGAATATGAAAGATGAGTTACCTAATTTTTCCTCTCAATGATGTACCTTAATAAGACTTAAGGCTGTGGTCCAATCATAGGTCCTAGCAACACTAAAGTGATAAAACTTAGAAATCCACATTTGGACAGTCATATAGTTTTCCCACATCGGCTCTAAAATAAACAGCAATAGTCTGGCAAAATCCTTTTAAATTTTGTACTGGGTTCCAGTTTGCATAGAGAAGTTGGCAGAACAAGATAATTTAACTGTATTTCTATCATTTAGGAATAAAGGGGATTTTAACATATATTGTGCATTTATAAGGGAAAATAGAAATAACACAATCTCTAATATAATAAACATTTTCATACAGGAAATACTGCTCCAGGGAAGCAGGTACACAAGTTTAAACAAAATGTAGTCTTTAAAAACACACTCAGCCAAAGAAAAGGTTTTGGTATCTCCAAGAAGACACTGATTTGCTTTTTAAATACAGGTTGCAGGATAGTGTACAACCTATGAATTTTCAAACAGCGACATTTATTAAACTTCCTGAAGCAGTTTCCATTCAAAACAAGGAAAGCCTTCAAAGACCACTAGATCTCTGCCCATGGAGTAATACAAAAAAAAGTGAAAACTATATTGGAAGGATACTATTATACTGCATGAAGCAGATGAAATAAAACATATGAGGATCAAAGCCCACAATACTAGCAGGAGCATATCTAACAAAATTAAAGCCGAATAACATCTACTTTGAAAGTTTTAATAAGGAGCGTTTGTTTGCTGATCCTATTTATTTATTTATATTTATATATCGCCCTTCTCCGGAAGGACTCAGGGCGGTGTACAGAAAACATAAAAATTTAACATTGAACTTTAACAACATTTACAAAATATGGGATATGAGGGAAGAGAATGGGAAGGGGGGGAGGGAGTCAGGAGGAGAAAGGGGGGAATTGGAGATGTACAGATAAACTTGAATAACTAACATAGAACTTTAACAATATTTACAGAATCATGGGGTGTGGAGGAAAGGGAATGGGAAGAGGGGGAGGGAGTTGG
>JANHFO010004479.1:0-40872 GCA_032468095.1 Pareas carinatus
ACTGTAATAACTTGATGAATAAAATGAGGGTGATGCTGGCAAAGTTTAAGACCTGTTCCTCAGCTTTTAAGAGCTGGCTTCAGCTTGGAGACTTGGCAGCCATTTATTGACTTGTTAGGGAACATCTCATTAACAGAGTATAGAGTTTATCTCTGACATCTAATGCTCCAGAATCTTGACATCTAACAAACACTGCTTCAGTGACAATGCTTAGGTGAAGAAGAAGAAAAAAGAATGAAAAAAATTCCTTTAAGCCAGCCTCGGCTGATTCCTCATGCAATAGATCTATTTATTTACCCATTTTATATTCTGTCTTTCTATGCTAGCACTAGCTGCTTGATAGAATGTACCATGATCTGTTCTTGGTGAATTTTTTATTCTTCTAGTTTAAGGACTGTTTCTTTCAGCTAGACTCTACCCATATGATACAAACATCCAAGGGGAAAAAACCTGAATGTAATTTTTCATTGCTATGAAACCAGGAGAAAATGTTATCTTTCTGTATGAAATGGCTTTTTTAGAAGAAAGATTTGAAGTATGACTTACCCTAACACTGCCAGCCATTCAGAAGCCTCTTAACTGAAAGCTCTTCAAGAAGCTATAATTAGCTAAAATGATGCAAAAAGAATTGCTGATATGTTGCTCTGAAATTTATTTTAATAATTGTTGATTTTAATTGATTTTAATATATCCAGTCTTATAGCATATGTTTTGTTTTGTGTCTGAAATTCAGTGCAGTAACAATTTTTAATTTTAGTTGATTTTAATATTATTCAACCTTGTAGTAAGTGCTTTATGTTTTTTGTACCACTGAAAGTGTCATGATTTTGGCAGTATAAAAATCAGATCAGCCGATATTATAATTAGTGCTCTATTTGGATGTACCAAAGTGTATTTTACTTTGAACAAGGGTAATTGCTAACTTCAGCAAATACCAGTAAAAAGGTTTTTCCTAGAGCCATCCTGGTTAAATGATTAATCAAGTCTGTTTAAATAAATGTGCACATCATTTGTTTAAAAAGTGCTTTTGAATGAACACTTTATTCAAGCATCCTTTCAAAGTACAGTGAAGTTTATTTTTAAAAGTTTTCATTTTCTTATGCAGGAAACAGGAATAGATTTTTATGAATAGAATTCCCTCCTCACGTGGTGTCTGCCAGGACTCTCTGTGTAAATGGAATATTTATACAAACATGTGACTATGGGCTCCCACATCAAACTGTAGATCACATCTGGACTGGCTGTAAGCTTAGAGCATATACCAGTCCAGTATCTGATTTTTAAAAATATAAATGATTTATTTATTTATTTATTTATTTATTTATTTTAGTCAAGCATATAGAACATCAACAATAGTAAAAGGTAAAAAAATAAAATAAAAACATATATGAACATATAAGTAGGAACAAGTAAATGGGGACAGTAGGACAAGGACGGTAGGTACGTTAGTGCGCTTATGCACGCCCCTTTTATAGACCTCTTAGAAATGATGTTACAATTTGACCTAGACATTGACATTTGAAGGTAGATCTTTTAAGCATTTACATTTTATTGCATTCTACTAATCTAGCTGAAATGTTAATTTATATTGCTAGTCCATGTATGATAAATAATATATTCTTATGCAGGATGAGTAAATGAAAATGAAATCTGAATGCAACAAAAATGGCTACCTATAAAACAAATATGTTATATGTCTCATACCATTTGGTCAAATTGAATATATATATTGTTAGAGTAATACACTTAAACTAAAACATTTTAATAAAACAATGACTGTGATATTGTGAGACTATACTACATAGTAAGATACAGATATAACTTACTACATACTCTCAAATATAACTTTATAATATGTACGGTTTGTCAAATTTTTAAATTGTAGTTGGAATAAAATGCACTTACTTCCATCCATCATTTAAAAATGGGAATGGATTTTTGGTGCTAGGAAGCCACCTCAGGGAGTGAAGTAAGTGCTGTACCACTGGCACAGGGTAGACACTTTGTTGGAGCATTTGTTCGGTGTGCTATCTGCACTGAACCGTCTCCTTTTACTGGTGTGACTTTGGGGGTTCCCCTCTTTGCATGATCTAGAGGTACTAATACACCCTGCCTGATCAATTTATCAAGCTCTGCATCCACTTTATGTTTTAGAGCAAATGGAACCCTCCTAGGTTTTAACCTAATGGGTGCTATTTGGGGGTCCAACCTTATTGAAATGGCCCTGATACTTGCCCAATTCTAAGCTAAACACATCTTGGAATTCTGCAATTCTGCAGGTTATTGTTCCACGTATTGTTAATGACGTAGACACTGGTCACCCCAGGCCTAGGGAGCTGAACCAATCAAGTCCGAGAAGACTGGAAAGTTTTCCTCTGATCACTGTCTCTGGCAAGTTTCCTTCAAAATAGTTGTACTTTACTGGAACTGTAGTGTGGTCAAAAACAGGGATACAATTTCCCTGGTAGTCACTCAATATGAGGTATTGTTGTTCCAACACCTTTGTGAATTCCGGAATGACTTGCTTCAGGCTGAACCAAGAGATAATGGTTATCTCTGATCTGGAAGCAGCTTTCATCTCGCAAGGGAATTCAGCTATTTGAATAGTCACCAATATTTTGTTTTTGTGGGTTCTGTTTGCTTTGACGATCCAGATTTGGAAGATCTCTGAGGCTCTGGAGTTTGCTTTTTGCATCCATGGTGCCTTATTGTCTCTGAACAGCTTGAGTTGTGGTGGTCTCATTGTTTTGGTTGTTGCCCGAACCTCAGGTGGTAAAATTGCTCTGCAAACAACGATGGCAAGCAGTATCCAGGAATTGGCAGGCGGCTCTTGGGTGCAGGCCCCCTAAGCTTGTGCCTTTATGGTTTCCTTCAAATTTTTGTCGGGTTGTCTTATGGGTCTCTTCTTCACCACTGTTTCTAGTTTCCTCATCCGAGTCTCTGCAGTTTCTTTTGTGTACAGAGGCCCTGGTTCTATTAGCCACTGATGCTCCCACGATCTTTTGAAGCAACTTGGCTACTGAGTTTGATGACTCGGCCGCCCTGGCTTCGTCCAAGGTTACTTGCAGTGTCAGTTTCAAGTTAGACAGTACCCTTCATTGTAGTCTGATGTCCCTTATACTGAAAATTAACCGGTCCAACAGGTTGTTGAAATGTTGAAACTGGCAATGAACCACCGGCTATCTCAGGGCTACAACATACTGATTAATTGTTTCACCATCTTTTTGCATCTGGTGATGATATTCATACCTCTGTATGAATTTGGATGGTGCTGGGGCATAGTGAGCCTTTAGAGTGTTCAACAGGTTTTGCAGCATATATCCTGGACCGTATTCAGTTCAGTCAATGTTCTTGCAGTATCAAAGACCTCGTGCCCACAGTGGCTCAAAAACAGGGGCGGTTTTTTGGCAGAAATATCTGGGAGGTCGTGAGCTTTGATAAAAAACTCAAACCTCATCATATATGCATCCAAGTGCTCTTTAGCAGGATCGAACAGCTATGGTGGGTGGATGGTGGACATTCTGACTACTATGGTTGAATAGCAATTCGGATCTATCCCCACTCATTCGCCGGGCTGGAAAGGTTTGTGATTTTACTGGCTTGTTTCATGCTCGGTCCCTACTTCTTCTATCCCACCTTCGTCACCAGTATAAAAGATTGGTCACAGACAAGATGGGAGCCATAATCCTAGGAACAAATCTTTATTATACAGAAAAACCTCCAACATGACTCCTAGCCACTTCTGTCTTTTAAACTGATGTGGCTTGGAGTATTAACCAATCAATGCTTTCTTTAGCTTCCTGCCCACCCACACAAACCAGAAGGGGGGAGCGCAGCTGGCTCCAGGAAAACCGGTAATTACTTGTAGCTACTTCAGTATACAACAGATAGGGATGCAGCTATCTACTCTCTCTCTGAGTGAAATAAGGAGTTGACCCCTAATTCACCTCAGCCTTTGCAGAGACTAACAGTACCTCTGTTAGTCTGATATGAGTGGCATGAGAGGGAATGGTGGTGTGGTATATACTGCATATAGAAGAAGAAGAGGCCACTGTGATCATGTAGCCCTTTGCACAAATATATCTTG
Source organism: Pareas carinatus (assembly GCA_032468095.1). Taxonomy (NCBI): domain Eukaryota; kingdom Metazoa; phylum Chordata; class Lepidosauria; order Squamata; family Pareidae; genus Pareas; species Pareas carinatus. Next base: position 4,088 of record JANHFO010004479.1, read on the forward strand.
TGTGTAAATTGCAACCATTCCTATATCAGAGGCACTGCTCATTGTCATTCATGTCATTTATACTTCCATCTAGACTTTTACAATGTATGCTACAATTGAACTGTTTCTGAAAACCATCTAGTAGCATAAATCTAAATAAATAAATAAATAAATAAATTTGCAATATTATTTGGAAGTGGTGTTACCAGGATATAGAATTCAGCAGCCTGGATAGCTATAAGTGTAGCATGGTATACCATATAACATCACTTTTCCACAAACTCTATTTGCACCCTATTGGCTTCCAGGTGCAATTCAAGGTGCTGATTGCTTTTAAGTCCTTCAAAGCACAGGACTGGAAATCTGCTGGATCATTTATCTCCAATTAATTGTAGTCATTCTATAAGGTCCCACAAAATCTAACAGAGTGGGCATTTTCCAGGTCCCTTCTATGAAACTATACCGCACAATGAGACAAATGATTCCTTGTGTTGGAACAGCATAACCCAGATATTGTAATGACCAAGTATTATTTTTTCATAAGGCTTAAAAAAATGCTTTTAATAGGAAGAACTGTGCCAAAAGGTTGGCTTCATGAATACTATTCATTCATTCATTCATTCATTCATTCATTCATTCATTCATTCATTCATTCATTCATTTATTTATTTATTTATTTATTTATTTATTGTCAATTGTTAGTTGCCAAAAACTACAATTTGTTAAAAGGGTAGCAATATAATTTGATTAATAAATGAAAGAAACCCTACCCAAACCATCTATTCATAGTCACCATAAAACTGCAGCCCAGAATAAGATGGAATAGGATCAAGAAAATGGAATTGGGGATGATTTTCAATTTAACAGAGAAGTAAACCCAGTTAAGGACCTGCTACAGGTCCAAACGTATTTTTGGCAAAACAGAAACTGTACCAAGCCAAAGTCAGAATAAGCTATTTCTTCTCTCCTTTTTTGACACATTTAATTTATTTTAAATATTTTTGTGAAATATTTACGGTAAGTCTATTTTTAGCAACATCCATATAACAGAAATGTTAAGAAGAGATTATATTATAAATACTATATGTGAATACACAAAACCTTCTTCTTACCAATATACTTTTCTCTCTATACTAAACAAGAAGTCCCCTCTATATAAAAATGGTCTCTTTCCTCAACTGAAAGCTAAAGAAGCTAAATATTCTCCAAATGTCTGTCTAACAGCAGGAGACGATGAGAACTGCTTTTCTGGTTGAACCCAATTTGAACTTTTTAAGCAGTCGGACTTTTTAAGTGGTGGATTTTTTAAAGCCACGGGGATGCATTTTAAATATCTCCTATGTGAAGTCTTCCCTCCACTCTAATGGGATGTTTTGATCTGTGCTATCTTTCACTTGGGATAAGTGCAACTGTTCAAGCCAGTTGGGAGGAATACTTAATACATATATCAGGGAATGATTTCTGGGACAGAATAATAGCAAGGAAAAGAAGACGGAAAGATAATTTTTCACAGTCCTTCTTAGTCTCAGCATATGGAACTTCCATTAGTTTCTTCTACAGGATTTCAGCAGATGAAGTTCTGGCAGTGTCTAAAGGGGTCTGGCACTGTCTGAGGAAAGATATAAATATGCTTCCTTTAAAAGATATATTTTCTTCCTGAAAATATATTTTCCCAGGTCACCAATGGATTCCTGATAGAACCAATATAGAATCTTTCAGGACTTCATTTTCTGATATTTAAACGCAGAAGTACAGTACATAGTCAAGCTGAGTGCTAGACAGAAATGAATTCCCACTCTAAAATTTCCATAGAGTAAAATGAACTTCCCTGCGTCCCTCAGCTGCCATATTGTCAATGTAAGCATTTTTACCTGTCTTGTTATCCGCTAACAGAGAATTTAAACTAAAAGTTCCATAATCACTTCCATATGATTAGACAGATACATAAGTGGTAAACATATACTGTTATACATAAATGGAGGTGTCCTAGCAACAGTGATCGTGTCATTTTGTACACAAATTGGTGTAATATGCTTTACATTGGACTGCTTTAAAGATGACTTAGAAGTTTCAGCTGGTCCAAAATGCAGTGACTTTTTTTTACTAAATGGGTTTTGTTATTTGATAGTACTACATCTCTGACGTAATCTTCACAGGTTTATTTCCAGGTCTAGTTTATAGTGCTTATCCCATTTAAAGCCTTGCATGGCTTACCACCAGGCATATATAGGACCATGTTTTCTGTCTGGATTTGGACCACTTAGTGTGACTGTAGAGAAGAGTATGCTGAGTATCTCTAAAAGTAAAGGTAAAGGTTTTCCCCCTCGCACATTGTGCTAGTCATAGCTGACTCTAGGAGTGGTGCTCATCTCCATTTCTAAGTCGAATAGTCAGCGCTGTCTAAAGATGTCCCTGTGGTCGTGTGGCTGGCATGACTAAACGCCTAAGGCACACGCTGTTACTTTTTCACTGAAGTGGTTCCTATTTTTCTACTTGCATTTTTACATACTTTCGAACTGCTAGGCTGGCAGAAGCTGGGGTGAATAACAGGAGCTCACAGTAAGGATTCAAACTGCTGAACTGCCAACATTCTGATCGACAAGCTCAGTGTCTTAGCCACTGAGCCACAAGTCTTTAAAATGGCATTGTTCCAGAGGGCATGTGGGTGCTAATGGGACAATGATTGTCTTAGGTTATATTAGATAGATGTATTGTTTCACTTATTTTTCTATCTGCAAACTTCTGGGAAATGGCTAGTCCATAAATAATGGAATAGTCAAATAAATAAAACACATACATGCCTCTCCATTTGGATACTCGTATGAGAAATCTGTCTGCCTTCTTCAAAGGATATTGACTAGGTCATTTTTGTGACATTTAATATTTACATGAGAGTCAGAAGTTTATTTGTAACTAACCATGAACAAATACGTTTGGAAATATCTACAATTTCCCTATGAAAGTGTCTTCTTCTTGTCCCTGGTTGATGAGTGAGACAAACTTAAGTTGTCCCAGTTGTACCTGTGTTAAAGCAAAAATTTCTCATTATTTTAACCCTGTCCAAGGACAACCTCAAGCAGAGTAAAGTCTTTTAGACTTAGTCTTGGAATGAAATTTGATATTGTGATTTGAAACAGAGACAGTAGGGCAGGATATATATTGGCAGCAGGAAAGAGTCAAAGGCTCTTCAATTACAAGGTGAAGAGATCCACTGAAAGGTGTTTTTGTAGAAAGTAGGACATAGGAACACTCTTCTACAGTGAGGTTAATCAGAAAGAACAAGTAGTTACAAGTGGAACTAAGCAGGAGTATTTGGATACTTGGAAGAATTAATTCATTGATTATTTTTTTATATTTATATATAAGCCACCTAGCTATTTCTATTTAAGTCCTATAGCAGGGGTGTCAGGCCCAATTTCATTTTGGGCCACTGCCACTGCTACTATAGCCTCTGTGGCCCACCCTCCACCTTCCTCCACCATGTCCCCCAGAGAACCCTGACAACCCCCCCCGTGTCCCCAAGGACCCCCCTGCGATCCCATGAATCCCCTAGATTCCACTGCAGTGCCCTGCTGCAGCCCCCGCCAATCCCCCCATAGCTGCCAATCCTGCCCCATGGTCAAAGACCCCCTATCCATGCTGCCCCTACCTCCAGGGAGTGCCCTGCTCACCACCAGGTCTGGCCTGCGGGTCGGATATAGGTAAGCTGTAGGCTGCCAGTTGAAAACCTATGTCTATGATTTATAGGGTAAAATATAACTCTCTACTTAGGAAATTTCAGTATATAATTGATTTCAAATGCACATGTATTTAAATACATTCTTTGTATGTAAACAGATCACTCATATTCTGAATTGTATACCTAAAATACATACTTTGTCATCTTTTGAAGGCTTTATCAAGCTTCAAATGCAGGAGAGGCCACTACTATATGCCTGGGAAGAAACTAATTCTCTTGAATTTAAGAAAGGAATTTAGTATATGCATTTGTATTTTATTTTTATAGTCTTCGAGCTCTAAAAATTAGAAGATGATGCATTATGTCCTATATGGGCCAGATTTAAATAAGCTCAACAATTGAATTAATTAAATATGAATATTTATGCTTACATAGATATATTGCTGTTCTTTAGTTTATTTAAACACTATATTTAGGACTTTTTTGTTCACTATTTTGTGCAGATTTTTTCAGTCTATTTCACTATAATATAGGGAGAAATAAACGGATACACCTATACACTTAAAGCTCAGTGCTGTTTACAAGGCGGGAATCTGTCTTGTTCCTATATAGTTACTACCCTGTTTCCCCGAAAATAAGACCTAACCAGAAAATAAGCCCTAGCATGATTTATCAGGATGGTCTTAATATAAGCCTATCCCCAAATTAAGTCCTAGTTAAGATTGTTAGCCAGATGGATACATTTAGTACCATATTTCCCTGAAAATAAGATCTAACCAGAAAATAAGCCCTAGTGTATCTTTTGGAGCAAAAATTAATATAAGACCAGGTCTTATTTTGGGGAAAACATGGTATGTAGTAGCATGTAGTACTGTGTTATTTTATAGATACCTAGTTATTTTGTAGTGAGCAAAGTTGGGGGCAAATTCCATTTATTTTTCTCAATTGCACTAATTTCTTATTCCCTTTCAACATTTGTTCAAGATAGAGATTCAGTACCTGCTAGAATGCCTCTCTTCTACCAGCATAATTATTACGTAGTTTGGAAGTGGGCCCTCTCCCAGAATTTTCCTAAGAGAGAGAAGTCAAAAGGTCAAACTACTTGAGGAGCTGCAAATTCCCTAGGCTTGGAAATAGTAGAGTTGTAGTCTAAATAAATTTCAGGTCATCAGGGTAAGGAAGGCTGACGCAGAATCATCATCAAATCTACCACCACTCTGAAAGATTTGCAGTTCCAGATATTCCTTAAAAAGAAAAGCCTAGACATTTTTTAAAACTCATGTTCTTCATCTAAATGTCCTCCATGCTATTTGCTTCCTGATTTCCCTAAAGAAGCAATTATGTGAGAGAAAAGGTTAACTCTCTTCCTTCCACAGTACAGTCATGAAGCAGCTGTTCAGCTGCTGCTTTAAATAAAACTTGAGGAAAGTAAAACTCACTCAGGTTATACAGTAGATCCAGTAAAGCTGGGAGCAAAAGGATTCGGAAGAGTGATTCCTGGAAAGCTGTGTGTGAGACTGCTCCATTTGTCCTCTGATTGAAGTATTTTAGTGACTCTTTTGTGTCTATCAAGTAATCTTGATTTTTTTGTTTGACACAAAGGAGATTTTAAATTCTAGTCACTATTTGAACTTGGTAATCAGTTAATCTCCCGTTCAAGCAGAATTTTGTTCCTATTTCAGCTGAGGAAATGATATAGTAGTGATTTTAGATCCAAAAGATCAAGCACTCATACATTAGCCATTGGATCATGCTACTGTATTTAAAATGACACACAGCATACAACAGTGAAACACTTTTGCTCTACTTCACTCTTCCATTTCCCTTGCACAATACATTACTCTGGTAACAATGACTGTAGGTGCTGTATTCAGAAGTAATGTGAAGATATAGATTTTCACCTGGAAATGAAGTCTCCTTTTTCTCAAGAAGTTGTTAGTACTGTGATGGCATTATTCCTAGACCTGTCACTCATCTATTAGTGGAAGGCTGTCACACCCTAATTCTATATGCATAAAGTTTTATTGCATTTTACCAGGGTACTCATTTATTTATTTGGCATAGCTCATGAGTGTCCTAGAAATGACAGCATCAGTCTAATATGCTCTCAATATACTTTTTATCCTAGATATTGGAAGTAGGGCTCTGCATGCTTTCCTCAGAATTAAGGTTCTGCGTGCAGGGCAGTTCTTCAGTTTTTCATGAAAGTGGTTTTAACCTGACACTTCTCCCCTATTCATTAAAGAAGGCCATCTTTTTGAGCTTCTGTGTGAGTCTGACATAACTTGAGACTTTTTTATAGAATTGAGTCATTCTTAAAGCAGCCAAGTTCTTCGCTCTCTGGGCTTCTGCTAACTTTTTTCAGGTTATCAACTAGACTGGCCTAGTTCAAACAACAGGCTAGAGCATATATGTCAAACAGGCAGCCTGTGGGCCAGATACGGCCTGTGAATTGCCTGTACCCGTCCTGTGGGCTGGACATGGCATTAGCACTTTCACTCTGTGAAAGTGGGGGTGGCGGTCTTCAGCTCTGGGGGGGGACATTGACAGCCACGGCGGGATCAGCAGGGGCTGCAGCAGGAGTTCACAGTGGGGTCTTGAGGGCCTGTGGGGAGTCGACGGGGGTGTTCTTGGGGATCATGCGGAGCAGGGGTTTTTTTGAAAAAAAATTTATTATAAAAAACAAATACATCATATATTCCAATCAACATTCGCCAACTGGATACCTTTATCATTTATCCTCCCTTAGTGCTTATATAATCATATAATCTTAAAAGATTTTAACATCTGCACCTTCCTCCTATTACACATTTGAATAATTTCTTATCATGTACAAATTCATTTTTTACATTTATATAAATGTTACATCAACCATATCCTGATTTACCAATCTTAGTCTAGAATATACTATATTATTCCATTTTTAGTCTATTTTGTTATTTAGCTTTAGTCATCCTAAATATTTCTATTTTATTGCCTCCATATCAAATCCCCACCAGTCTGTCATCTAATTCCCTTTGTTCTTCTTATCTCAAAAGTAAGAGATCAATTTTTGCTTCTACGCATTTTAGATTTTTTTAAAAAAATTCTGTCACAGATTTATTATTTGTTAATTCTATTAAACCTTTGCATTTTACACATTAATTATATTCTTCTGTATTGCTTAAACAATCCACTACATTTTAAATCTTATAGTTCATTCTATCTTATCTAAACATAACAAACTTATCATTTATCGAATTTATCATTTTAATCCATATAACTTTGCCCATTTTGTTATTTAAACATTATCTTCTCCTTTTATCCAACATTCATTATATGTCACTACTCAACATCAAAAACTTCTATTCTATATAACATTTTAATTCATATACTTAACCATTCAATAAAACAAAACTTTAAGTTTCATATTCAATTCTTCATTTTACAATATTTTTATCTGTCCCATTTCCCCCCATAATTTCCACATCTGTGTCTCTCTTTTGTCTGCATCTCTGGAAAGATTCCATTTCTCTCTTCTTATTTTTTTCCGGACTTTTTCAGATTTCTCTATTGATTTCTTACATTTCTTTGAAGCTATTTTGTAGATTCGTTTTTGTTGCTTACTTCTTATGATGCTCATATGGATAGTTGATGCTCTCTTTTTAAGAACCTTGCACCTTCCTTTGAACCTCTTTTGACTTTTAAATTGTAATTTAATTTCTCCTTCGTAAATATATTCATGTCTCCAGAAACTTGTTGTTTTCTTTATATTACTTCCAGTTTGTCAGTGTAGTTGTTGTCCATACTGCAGTCAACTGTCTTTTCTTTACTTGGATTTTTTTCCTTTGGCTTTTGTATACACCTTTCATCTATTTTTTGTGAGATTTCTTTTAAAATTAGCTTTTTGTAAGTCCATAAATGTCATTATCATTTTGTGCATACATATTAACATTTGTGTTGTCATTTTTATTTTTGTAACTGCCCCTCTTTATATTTTGCTTAACAACAAGTCCTGGATCTTCATTTATTGGTAAGTCCAAATATTATTTTTTTCTCACTGAGATCAACAGTTCGCAGCTGCTGAAATCTAGACAATCACTAGAAAATCAGGGAATGCAATTGACATGGTGGTCATATCTACAATTTAAAACTAGATATGATAAGGATTATAAAGCAGAAGGATTTGAAATTGGATTGACAGAATTTGATGAAGTATTGTTGACTGATGATGAAAAATTGATAAAGAAGATATATAACTTTTTGCTAGATAGAAGAATAGAAGATGAACAAGTTAAAGAAGTTATGATAACTTGGGCAAAAAACTTTGGCTATCTTATTGATATTGATACTTTGCAAATAAATTCTTTTAAAATCAGACAATATGATTGTCTGGATTTGTTTTCATTTTTTGTCTCTCATAGGTGAGGTATACCTATGATATCAATTACAGGCCTCTCTCATCTTTTTAAGTGGGAGAACTTGCACAATTGGTGGCTGATTAAATACTTTTTTACCTCACTGTAATTGATTTTTCCAGAAATGTACTCTTTTATTAAAACAGTAAACAGGTTCACATGTGGCTTATTGAGTGCCAAGAAATAAAACTTCAGGTTTAATTTCCCCACTTTAGTGTCCTTCACAGGCAATGGGTTGTATCTCCCATCATTCCTAATTAGAACTACAGGGAAAAGGGAAAGGCAGCTGAGTCAAAGTGATACCTGGAATGCTCTTAAAGCTGGCAGCAATACAGGGGCCTGGAAGGCCCAATCATCCACATGGCTTAGGTCCAACAGCACCGTCAACCCAAGAATCTTCAGCTCTTGCCTGGAGCATAAGTGAAAAAAAACCAAGACATGTAGAGTTGCCTTTTCAGCATCGAGTTTGACAGCTCAGCTTAACATACACTCATCAAAGAGGCCAAATCTTAGGAAGACTGGGCAAAATGGATTGCTTGGAGGCATCTTTAAGAGCTTTTTTTGTGTTAGCTTCACAACAATCCCACATTAGGTCCTAACTGTACCATTCTACAAAGACCCACTGAGTTAACTAAGGTTAACTGAGTTAACTGAGTTAGTCGCAATAAAGATACAATAAACACAATAAGGAGTGTATGTAATTATCAAACTCGTTATAAAATGCAAAATCAACCATTGGATGTAGAATTATAATGAAAATAACATATGGTAAATTGTATCAAATCAGAATTTTCTCTCCATTAACACATATGGTAGCAATTGCACTTATATACCACTTCACAGTGGTTTGTTAACAGCCCTCTCTATTCAGTTTATAGAGTCCAGATTTAGCTCATTTCCATAACATATTCTACTAGCTTATGAAAAACCTCTTCCAAGCAAGAAAAGCTCAATGCGTTTTTTAGTATTTGGGGTCAAAACAACTATCCTTTGCAAACAAATGCTTTTAAGCTAATTGGATTCTTAATAGCTTCCCATGGCAGCTTCCTGACAGTTCTGATTTTATGAGAAGAATTTCCTGAATTCTTCACCTGCCTCAATGAATTACTTCAGGCTCTTGGAAGGAAGCCTTGACTGCTTCATCTGAAGGCACTTTGATATATATAGTAGAGCAATTACATCAGATAAGTTGACCTAGTGGATTTTTAGCTGGATTTTGGCAAGAACTTTCTTTAATAAACTAGTCAACTTTCCTGTCTGAGACAAGGGACAAATAGCATTTTGACTAAGCAGGGAACTAAGTATATCTTTTAGTTACATGTTACAGCTAAACACCTTAAGACAAATGACTAGATATACACAGCAGCATCCTCTTACTCTATATATCAAGGCATTGCTCATTTAACACTCTATCACCTCTGGCTTAGCAAGTGCTAGAACATAGCAGAAGCAGATCAAAGTATATTGTGAGCATCTTGACAGTGATATGTGTGGCTTGCACTGCTTTCATCTCTAAACATTGACAAAAGTAATGATGACAAGAGAAGGTAATGAAGCCAGATTGCAATACAGTCCTCAGGAGGAACAGTTTTCCATGACGATTGACAACAGCATCCGAGCAATTGTTTCTTGAGATTGCTACCTCACTTTGCCTAAATAATAGGTTACCTGAGAAGTGAGTGCATGTATCTTAAGGTATTAACCAAATCCTCTTGTCCTGGAGGCAATTCATCCTGAAGAGGCTGGGGCACGATGGTCAGCAAGGAATGACCGGCCTTGTCTATTCCTCCTGATGTGGAGAGAAACAGAAAGAAAACATGTCATAACCTTATCTCACTTTACAATGCTTCTGGCATCTACTCCAATAAATACAAAATGAGAGTTGGCCTTTTAAGCTACCAAACCTCAAAGATAGGGCCAAGACAATATAATTTCAGCAGGCACTCATTCACAAGACCAGTCCCAGACACATTTAGAACTTGCAGCAAAAAAGTGCATGAACAAAACTACATTCCTACCAACCGCACCTGGTGAATTATGATCTCCAGTGCTTTCTAAATTTATACCACTTGTAGAATTTTCGTTAATTCTTCAGAAACTGTCTTTAATGGGTGCATCTGCAAATTCATCAGATTGCTTCAAACCACAAACAGAATCATACCCCAAACGGAACAGCACCACATGATCATTTATTTATATGACCTCAGTTACAGCCTTTTAAAAAGTATAATCATACCTAATCATACTCTATTAATAACATGGCTGAACTCTCCAAAGTAAAAAAAAATCCATTTGAGCAATCTACAGCTTTCATAAATTAACATTTCTCTTGATTTGTTTTCCCCTGCCTTGCCTAGAAAAGTAAAATAGAGTGACTGTCAAGCTCTGTGGCATAGAATACAGTTGATGTGAATAACCCATGATATTCTGCCATTATTGGGCTATAATTCCCAACCTAATGACTACTATAAGTCTGTCTTAGAAGTATGCATTAACCATATATTATGTGAATAATGTAAACCCCTGGTCTCCTTACGAAGTCAATACTATCTGCAGCACCAGCATTTTATAAGCATATGGAAACTTGAAATGCAATTACTTTCAAGAAGAAACAGAGGTTGGAACTTTTATTTATGCAGATACAAAGCAGATGTGGAAGACAGATCTAAGGACAGACCGCTGGAGTTCATAAGCTATACCAACCTATCAGACCAAAATAGATTGCGTCTGCATATTGTGTGTGTGTGTTCTACAGGAAGAACATCTGAGCTCATTTTCTCCATTAAAAAAAACAACTGCTTCATCTTCCAAATGGTATGCTGCTGGAAAAAAGCTGTAACTTCCCCCACAGATTTAGTATTCCATTTCCTACAACATATCATGTTGCAGTAAATACAAAACACATAAGTTTGGAGTCTGGGAGAAGTTAACATAAGGTCATTTATAGAGGGAAAATTCCCCATCTTTTCCTTCCACCTGTAGCCAATTGTGAATCCTAAAAAAATCAGAAGATGAAGAGAATTCTTGAACAATCAGGTATAAGGAATGTGTGGAAGAGTGGCTTAATGGAAGGCAAAGATACCCTGAATCAGAATTTCATTTTATGATAAATTAGTTCAACAATACAGATGAAAGTTTTGTTTCCAAGTTTTTGTGGGAAGATGAAGTTGTATTTTATCCCAAATGGTGTTTTCTCATTGTGATTGATTGGTTTCCATCATCCCTAGCCAATGATTAAAAAACAAATCTGTTTATAGAAACGTTTGTGCAGGGTTGGGGGAAAGGAAAGAGCTGCTATCTGAAAAGATTCCTTGCAAGTGTTGTTTATGTACTATTCTTGTCGTTTGTAATTGAACTGCAAGGAGTCATATCATGATCATTTGATTATTTTTTTCCCTTCCTTCAGGTCTGCATGTGTCCTTGGTTTGATCTGATAAATTTTCTAAAAGCATTCAGATTTAATAACAGCATTTTTTTTTCTTTATTGCAAGAAAGGCAGAAAAGAAAGGACATACCACCACAGTTGACATCAGCTTCATCTTCTGGTGCCATATAGCACTTATATAGACAGAAACCATTTAAATAAATGTAATAAATCTCAGTTCAGCTACTCATGATGATGTCTGAAATCTTAATCAGGCTACATAAAGATACACTTTGCATATGTTAATATATGAGTGGGAATTGCAGGGTTGTAGGCAAGACAAGGAAGTAGAAAACATGCAGAAAGAAAGCATAAGCACTTCTATACAGTTGACAAGAAAACTACTGTGTCTTCATGTAGTCACCACAAATCAAGCTTAACTCAAGGGCACCGTTACCTTTTTAAAAAATTAATTTGTTAAAATTTTAATTAATTAGCATATTGTATTTAGGTGTTTTATGATTCTTGATTTTGTGGATTAATGTGACATTCAGGAAAAGCATACTATGAGTTTGAAATCAATCTAAAACTTGTAGAAGTCTTCATATAACAACTAAAGACTGCACTGTGAAAAATCATCGCACTTACAGGTAAAAGTGCTTTGGCACTACACCTAAGCCTAAATTTTGATTCTACAATTTCAAGTTGCAAGCAAATCAGCACATATGCAACTGAATACACAATGATCCCTGCAGCATAGAAATCTATACTATGTACACAGATGTCATTTCTAATCTGGTATCAGAGCTGTGAAGTATGGAATAGGATAGCTTGCTTCTGTGATGGATTTTATAATTTTAATAATGTTTGAGTAGTTTCAATTGCTACTAGAGTTCCATGCTATCTTTTTCCTTTGGTCTGTGCTGAAATTACTCTATGCTGCAAGAAGAAACCACCCAGGATCATTTTACAACTGAACATGTAGGTTAAACAAATGGAAATTAAACTCTAAAACAACTGAAAGGCAACAGATTATTTGCTTGTAACCTACATAAACCATGTGCATCAACTCTTTTCAAATGACTGCAATATTTCATAGGGAACAAAGAAAAAAAAATTACATTCACAGGGGAATCTAAGAATTATGTCCAAAGGTTCCTTCCTCCAATGGAAAGAATCTTCTACTGATAGAAAATATTCTTTTGTCAGAGGAAGTCAACCTTTGGATCTAATCCCAAATGTCTCAAACACTTCAACTGAAAGGAAATAGCATTTCCTTCTCCAATTTTTAAAGTTCTTAAAAAGTATTATGGAAAACAGGTCAATTGGGGGTTATAATCATTGGTAATTAAATGTGATTTCTATTATGTGCTGTTCTTTAGAACAGGAGATTCAGAGAATTACAGTTAACTGTGACTTCTAATTTAGATCTTCCATGTAGTACTATCATCTAATTTAACAGGTGTCCTCCAATTGCAATGGAAATTCTAAAGAAGGTAGTCCAAATACATCTGGAAGACACCAGAAGGCTGTTCTATCAGAAAGAAGATCTATGTAGGGAAGCATACAGATAAAAGATTCTTAACTAGCAGCAACTATTGGCTTCTAGATGTAGGAAGTACAAAAGTATAGATCACCTAATGTCTATATTATAGTATGGTAAGATGCAATGTATTCATATAAATTATAGCTTGTTCTAAATCTGGTTGTACATGCACATCTATACATATCAACCTATACAAGCACTAAATAATTCTTTTTTTATGTTGATGCATAAATGGTTACCCAAGCAGGGCCAGACCAAATCACTTAACAGAATAACAGAGTTGGAAGGGACCTTGGAGGTCTTCTAGTCCAAACCCCTGCACCATTCTAGACAAGTGACTGTCCAGTCTCTTCTCAAACGTTTCCAGGGATGGAGCACCCACCAGCTTTGAAGGCAAGCCATTCCACTGGTTATATAAGTCACACAAATGATTGGAACACTGGCCACAGAACACTGAACCAAATCAAGCACTGGTTTGTTTCAACTGGGCTGTTTTAGTATTCCTATGGCATCTCCTAGAGCAAAATGGAGAGGATGAAAAGAATTGGGAGAATTCTACAGAAAATAATGGCTACCAGAGTTTCCTTGATAAAAAGGAGTCTCTCCGGTGAATTGATCCTGGGGGCAATGAGCAGGAATGAACTATATGCTCATCTCTGTCTGTGGGCTTTCTAGGGATATCATACTGGATGTTATTACAGATGGTCCTCATTTAACAATCGCATTTGAACTCTCAACAGTGTTGAACGAGTGATAGTTACAACCAATCCTGATTTTTGCCAGCTGTAGTATCCCTTTGGTCACATGATCACCATTTGCAATATTCTTTGACAAACGTGTTACAATAGGGGTGCCAGCAGGAATTCACAAAAGGCAACACACCTGGCATCACTGCTTGACAACCCGGTGATTTGCTTAATAATGGCAATCTGAAATGCCAGAATTTTCACCGCCAAACAGCATGGTCATGTGATGTCACACTTTACAACTGTCTCATTTAGTGATGGAAATTTTTATTCCAATTACGGTTGTTAAGTGATATATATTCAGGTTTAAGCAGTGATGTTCAAAAAACTGAAGGATTCTAACAAGGTGACATTAATTCACCTTATGGAAGTGGATTCACCAGCCTGATATTACCTTTTCAGGTTTTCTTCTATCCTCTTATCTATTTTCCCTTTCTTTCCAAATCTCCCTTTATTTATACTTTCCATGTAGTGCCTCCTCAGGGAGGCCTGCCTCCTGTTTTGAAAGCCACATGCATTCAGTAACATGATCAGGCATTGGTGTCATTTTGGGTTGTGTTTGGTGGCTTGAGGCAACAGAATGGTTTCTGCAGAAGATTGTGATGTGGTGAGCACAGAGGCTTGCCTCATTCAGTCCTCGTGATGTTTAGTAAGATGGCAAAAATTTGGTTAAAGGACAAGTTTGTTGGAAGAGCCTGTGGAGACTCATTTTGTAGTATAGATACTCACAGGAAAGTTTTGGGCTGCCATCTGAAGCTACAGTTTGTTAAACTCAGTATATAGTTAATAAAGTTTTTTTATATTTTGTTTTCTGCAGGCTCCCTAGGACTTTCTGGTTAAGTCATGTTGCTGGAATTGCAGTCTGGATTGCCCCAAGTTATTTTACTGCTCACAATGGAGAATACAAATGGTCAACTGCACCATTACAGAAGTAATTAAATGGAGTCCCTATATATGTTGCACCTGAACTCCCAGTATCCTTCACTTCTGGCCATGCTATTTGAAGTAACTGCTCACAATTTATCCACAAATACAGGGCAGAATCCACTTGAGTGTCATCCTGCACTAATTCCACTAATGTCAATTAGAGCTAAATAATGCATTTACAGATCGGCACTCATTAATATTAACAAGAAGTATTTCTTGCAGTGCCATTTTGTGCCCCCCAAAAGCAAGCCATCTATCATTAATAGCATCCAAAAAATGTTTATTCATTATTTTTACCCATTATCTCCAAATAACTTCATTTCAGCTGATCAATGTTTCTTAATTGTGACACTCTATTTCATCCCTACATAATGGTGCAGATGGCAGAGGGCTGCTTTTCCTTGAAAAGTCAAAGAAAATAAGCATAATGGGGACTAAAAATTACTCCACTCTCAGTATTTTGAAATGCACAATATTCAAAGGGGGCAAAAAAAATAATGAAAAAAGGGGAATATTTGCTAAGGATAGGCACTAATACTCTCTAAGTAACAAAAGTGGAATGGTGCTGTGCCATTTGGAGTAGAGATGATCTAGAGCAGTGGTTCCCAAACTTTTTCAGTCCACAGTTCAAACTCATCCTCAGTGCCCCCCACCCCCACCCCTTATAAATAGCATTATTCGGAATAGCACACACACATATACACAGAATGAGAGACACACAGACATGCACACACAAATAGAAACATACCATTCTCGCACTCCACTTCCCCTCATCGGTCACTCGCCAGCTGTCCCTAACACAGGTCTGAGATCCAGACGCTCCTGCGGGATGGGCTGAGCTCTGGGCGCTCCCATGGAGTGCGCCGAGCTCCAGGTGCTCTAGGCACTCTGGGCACTCCCGCGAGGTGGGCCATGCTCTGGGTGCTTCCGTGGGGCGGGATGAGCTCTGGGCACTCTGGGCGCATAGTCCAAGTTTTGGATGCCCCCAGGCCTCTTAGCACCCCCCTGTCGTCCTCCTGGTCTCCTAGAGCCCCCCTAAGCCATCCCACCACCCCCCAGGGGACAGTACCATCCACTTTGGGAACCACTGATCTATAGGCAATGTCCATTGGGAAGGAACTGCAGAGGGACCCACATATTCTGAAGCATCTTTCTATCCTCTGAATCCAAAGCACTGCACACCCTAATGATATGTCTAAAGTTAACTAACACATTTGTGGAACTGATGGATGTGCACAGCGTGAGAGTATCAAAATTCACAAGACAGCAGATAAAAAGTGTCATGATGCAAGCTACACACATCTGAACTTGCATGAGAGTTCTGGGCTTGCAAAACAATGCTTTGTCTGCCATCTTGCTGCTTTGAACCCCCTAGCATATGCTGCTAGTGGAACCCGCTGCAATGGTCACTGATTTGGATGCATGAACTACAGGTCCTACCATTCACTATTAACTTAGTCAAGTACAATATTGGCTGATGAATATTGTTAAGCTCAGTCCTGTACATCTGAATGGCATCGTGTCAAGAAAGACTGATAAACATACCTAGGGGTTCCATCATAACTTATTCTCATTCTACACTGCCATATAAATTGTAGATAACCATCAAAGCACTAGAGAAGCATTTGTCAATCTGGAGCTCTCCAGATGTATTGGATGAAGATTTCTCAGAATTTCCAATCACACTGGGTAGGAATTTTGGGTAAAGTAGCCTAAAAATAGAGGCATCCAGACTGGGGAAGGCTATATTAGAGATTACATTTTATACTACTTTTTTGAATATTTATTAGAAAGGCAAAACAAGCCAACTTCAACATTCCCAGATGATTATCTCAAGTCAAGAAGTGATGACTTGATGACTTACCTGTCAGAGCAAAAACTCCCGACAGAAAAACATTCCAGTTTACAGATTCCCCAAGACGAGCCATCTTTGGTAAAAGGGAATTTTGTATATCTCCAGGACCCTGGTCAGCTGCTATGCCTATGGCCTCTTCTCTCCCATCAAGACTTGCTGATTCATTCTTCTTTGGCAAGTCAGTAAGTACTGGTTCTTTGCTGTCAAGACTCTGTTCCACTATACATTGGACTTCAGAAATGTCCACTTCTTTTTCTTGGATGCTCACCTCCTCAGTACCAATTCTAGGTTCACTAGTCTTGGGTTTGGCATTAGGCTCTTCAGGATCAAGTTTTGGGCCTTCCATGTTTCGTTCTCCAGAACTGCCTTCACTGTCACCAATGCTACATTTTCCTGTGCTGTCTTCTGGCTCTGTAGCACCAGCAATACAGTCTTCCATGCTGGCAACCAGGTCTTTATTGTTGGCTCCCTCCCCTCTAGTTTCAAAGCTTTGGTTTTCTTTCTCTTGAATGTCATCGTAATCTGTGGTATCAACACATGATCTCTTGATGCTGCCTGAATCTCTGATACTAACAAGAACACTTCTGGTCCCAGAATCCTGTTCTTCGGGACCAGTGCAGGCATCCTCCTTTTCAGCACCCATTTTAATATCAGAAGCTCCTGTTTCTTGGTTAACAGAATCCATCTCCTGTTTAATCCGACCACCAGCTCCCTTCCCAGCCCCTTTCTTTTTCCTCCGGTTTCCCTTGGTGGTACGTTTTGGAGTTGCTAAAGCTGGAGAATGGCTTTCCTTGCTGTCCTCATTAGGAAGGGTTGGATCTTGGTGAATGGATTCAAGCAATTCTTCTTTCTCCAGAATTGTGTCTTCAGCAACATCATCACTGCCACTCAGAATGGGTGGTGGGTTTGTTTCAACGGGATCTAGGTTTTCCTCCAGTGGTTTAGGATCCAAGTTCCCAACTACTTGAGGAGTTTCTAGGACTGGGTCCAAAGCTGGGTTAGGATTTGGTTTCAGCTGAGCTAACTTCTCATCCTGGATTCCCTTCTCTTGGCTAGACTTCTCTGCCTCCTCAGTTTTGCAAGCCTGTCGCAAAGCGAAGTTCTCCCCACAGCCTGACTTATGATGGAGCCAAGCTCGGTGGCGCCGGCTCCTATTTTTGCTATACCCCTTGCGAGTAGGCATTGTCTGAATCTGGGCAGTACAAGGTTGTGGGATTCTGGGTGCTTGACGCAAGGAAGGGCTGACCTCCAAAAGGTGAACGTACTCCCCCTCAGACTCCCGGTTCTCTCCACCAGAATGACGTCCGTCACCCGGACTCCTTGCCCCAAGTACCTCAGGAGTCAAATCCGTAGGGCAGTGCTGCCCCACGATAAATCCATCTTTGTGCACAAACTGAGGATACACTAGCTCAGCCCAGGGCAAGCTCAGCACTTTTTCTCCAGCTGCCAGCAAACAGCGTTCCAGGCGTCCTACCCTACGTTCTTTGTTGATGCCATTGAGCCACTCAATGGTGAACAGGAATCGGTAGGATTCTGGGGACACAGGCAGCTCCTGAACTCCCCGGCCTTCTAGTGAGAGGCATTTCAGGACTAGGCGAGGAGCACATTCCCGGTGAGGCACCACTTGCAAGTAGAAATCCCCAGGACACAAGTGTTGCCACGGCAAGGAGCCCAGCTGAACAAGGACTTTTTCATGAAGGCACAGTGGCCAACCTTCATGGCAAAAGACAAAGCCACTGTACTGAGCCTGAGGAAGAGGGAAAGAGAGAAGAGGAGAAAGGGAAGTCACCTAGATGCTATACTATGAAATACAGAATATCCGAATCCTATATATAGGTAGTCCTCGACTTACAACAGTTCATTTAGTGACCGTTCAAAGTCACAGCACGGGAAAAAGTTGACTTATGACCATTTTTCACACTTACGACCATTGGTGCATCCCCAGCATCAAGGGATTCACTGTACATTCAGATGCTTGACAACTGGTTCATATTTATGATTATTGCAGTGCCCTAGGGGTCATGTGATAATCTTTTGTGACCTTCTGTTAAGCAAAGTCAATGGGGAAGCAAGATTCACTTAGCAAATGATGTTACTAATTTGACAATTGCAGCAATTCACTTAACAACTGTGGCAGGAAACGTTATAAAATGGGGCAAAACTCACTTAACAAATTTCTCACTTGGCAATGGAAATGTTCAGCTAAATTGTGGTTGTAAGTCGAGAACTATCTGCATATTATTATTTTTTCTTCCCACCATGGAGGAACAACAAGCATCTCCTAGTTTAGCTGAGCTCTATTTAAACATGATGAAGAACTCGATTAGAATTCTGCACGAAAACTAAAATTGCCAAATAAGAGAAGCGTAAGGGGGGGCGGGGAGTGGGGAAATCTAGTTTACACAACATTAAGACTCTCAAATAAAGAATGTTGACATCCCACCCAAAATCTACTTTGCTATAATATTTGATGGCTTGTAAGTTTACTTATGAAGGAGTTACTATAGGAAAATGTGGGAACATAATAGAGGTGGTCCTTGCCTTATTGCCAATCATTTAGTAAGCTACAACAAATTCAAAAAAGTTACTCACAACTGTCCTCAAGGTTATAACTGCCACACCACCCCAGTCTTGTAATTGCATCTTGGGCACTTGGCAGCTGGCTCACATTTATTACCAGCGAGTTACAGATCACATTTGCCATGGATTTGGGGGGGGGGTATTTTCCAGGGAAAAAAAACCCACTGGATAAGCTGGATTTGGAGTTATAACCATGTGATTTTACTATGGTGACTTGTTTACTGACCATCATAAAAATGATCATAAGATAAAGTCTGGTTGCATGGTGGTTCAATTTATGACTGCAACAAGTTGCAAACAAAATTGTGGGCTCAACTGTGATCCTAAGTCGAGAAGTCCCTATAGAATTACAATTTTAAAAAATAACCAAGAACTGAAGAAAAAATCCCTGCACTTAAATTTAAATTATTTATTATTATTTATTAAATTTAGAGATTAGATTAGAGAACACGTGGCCCTCTAGGCATTGAATCACACTTATAGGAATTGATGGGGATGGAATTCAACAGCCTCTTGAGGGCCACCGATGTTCTAGCTAACTCTCACACAGAGGTCCACTATGGGATTCTGGCACCAGCATGGATTATTTCTCTTGCCCAACACTGCCAAGCTAGATTTCCTGTTCAGAAGTACTCCAGACGAACAGAGAGCCAAACCAAAGCAGGAGCTCACACAGGCTTCACTCTGGATGCGGGCCAAGATGTGCTTGGCAGGAACAAGGAAGTCAAGGGTGTAGCGCAATGCATCGTGTTGGTACGTCCGCTCCAGCACTTCGAAGACCTGGCTCAGAAGGGTGGGGGCCGTGGCTTCGAAAGGAGGGTACAAGGCAGCAAGTGTGCTCTGGACGCATTCTTCCACAGGCTCAGGTTCCTGCAAAAACAAAGAATATTTGCATTAGCCTCCAAAAGCCTTTCGCCAGCCTATCCAATCCCTTGAAACTCTGCAATGAAACAAAGAAACGGGTGCTGTTTCTTTTACCTATTCCCAAAGAATTGCAACTGTTCCCTCCTTGCCCAACTGCAATTAATGCCCTTCGCAGCTTTGTGGTTTCTGTATACCTCATACCTCGTGATGCTGCCCTAGTACTAGGACCTCTTGCCTTCAACCTTTTCTATTTGATGTCCTTTCGTTGCCTTGCTCAGCCAATTAAGGGAAGAGCCAGGTTGTTATGGTTACCTGCAGCAAAGAGCAACTGGTCACATTTTGTGCCTAGAGGGAAAACCACTGCCCCCTAGTGATGTGTCAAAAGGAACAAGGGGCAGCCAGGAAATTGCTCAGGGCAATGTGCACAGAGACCAGCAGTGTGTAAAAAGAGCAGAGGGCATGAGGGGGCAGCAAGAATGAAATGGTTTGGAAAAGTGCCAATAAGTATGGAGAGCGAAGGTTCCATCTGGAATACATTAGCAGCTGTGAGCTCATTCCTTCCGCAGCTCCACCCAGCAAAGGAAATTGGGGGGAGGAGAGAGGGAGGGAGAGAGAGAGAGAGAGAGAGAGAGAGAGAGAAGGGGGGGGCGCAATAGCTAGAGAAACAGCCATTGTGCCTCAAATCTTTGGTGTACCTACCAAACAATCACAATGTTTTTTTCACAGGCATACCCTGGATTCAAATTTCACACTGGAAGACGCGGCACGGAAATCACAAGAACTGTGCATCCTTTTGTCTTTCTCTGAATCACGATTAAATAATTTAATTAAATCTTTCCTGATTGCTTCTTTGTTTTTGAGCACTCCAAAAGCTACAAAGCTAGACTGGAGTTTGATGTGGCTATTAGACAAAGAAAACCTTACTAAAACTAAGGGTATGGAAATGTGTGGTTGTCTTTTGTAGCAATTAGACTTCCAAAAACCCCTTTGAATGAAGAAAACAAAACAGGTTAATCTTGACTTACTTTCTACCTTTCACCACTATCTAGTAAAACTGCATGATGGTAAACAGAAGAGGACATATAGTCATTTTGTACCAGCAGTCCTTTCTTTTTGTCCATTATTTCAACAGATTACCTAAGATCCTTCAGCAAAGCTTTGAAAAACTACAAAAAAATTAAAAGGACCCTTTGCTCTAATAGTAGAACTATCTTTACCATTAGGAGGTAGTAAGAGAGGAACTTTAAGCAACTAATTTAAATATTTTATTATGTACTGTTTGCATACTTATTATTTTGCTATGTTTTCAGAAGTAACATGAGCACTCTTGGATAACTAAGCTGCCTGGTGAAGAAAGAAAGCATCATTACTCTTGTATCTACCTGCAAAATGCTCATGTCCAGCCTTGTATAGGAGACTGGAGTACTTTAATACCAGCAGTTTCCAAAATAAGAAATGTTGAACTAAGATTCAGTTTGAATGCCCTTTCATCTATCAGAGATAAATAGATGCTGCTTAACCTCTGCTTACAGAAGTTACAGGCAGGAATATGCAGTTTATCGGGGATATTCAGAAGTAAAAACAGCATTTAGTGGATACTAGCCAATAATGCAGATATCTGGAAAGTCCAGTAATATACCTGAAACAAATGCAATCATGTTGGCCATAAAGGGAAAAAAATCTTTAATAAAGCAATATTTTATTATTAAACCAATTGAATCTATACAAGCTAGCACGACAGAGCCAAATCAATATTCCCAAATCATGAGTAAGCTTTCAAGTTTCCAAGAACTTTTTCCTCAGGCTGAGTGATTAAAAACATTCGAGGTAACAGTGTGGGCAATGCTTAAGCCATGTCTGCACATGAAGGTATTCAATGCAGCCTAGGAATAACCTATTTTTGACATGGCTCAAACGCCAGCTACAAGTTTTCTTCCAGTTTTAATGGTATCCTTGTATTTTAGCCTCTGGTGAAGAATGTAATTATTGCACATTACAACCACAATTGGGATCAGTTAAATGAATCATGCTGCCATTAAGCTGGTGGTCATTAAGTGGATCCAGCTTCCCCCAATTAAATTTGCTTGCAAGAAGCTGTCTGGAAAGTTTGCAAATGGCAATCACATGACCCAGGGATTCTGCAACCCTTCAGCATAATACATACCAGTTGCCCAAAGTGTGAGGACCTGTCATATTCACTTTTTTCAGTGCCATTGTAACTTAAAACAATGGCTAAATGAGTGGTTATAAATCAAGGACTTAGGTGTATTTTGTCAACTCTGAATTGGCCTGATGCATAGTTTCTGTTCTCAATCAGACAGCTCAGTTCTTGATACAGAAAGCTCTTGATGAACCACCTGCCATTTCAGATCCTTTAGCTGGAAGGCAAGGTGATCCTCCAGCACTTTTACATGCAAAACAGGTGTTCTGCCATGGGAAAGAGGGAAGCCCTTCCCATTCCCCTCTACACACATGCTACCCACTTCCCATAAGGAAGTTCAAAGCCAAGAACCTGGTTGTTTTTCTAGGATTCTCTCTTCCCTAACTAACTTGAGTTGAAAGTCAAGCTATTTTGTAAAAAGGTGGAGGGCACAAATTCCACCACCACCACCACCCCTGCCTCAACCTAGACACAAACCTCTCTCTTTTGAAACTTTCTGGCAAAGGGGAAGAAAAATACAGACTTACAGTCAGCCAAGCCTGAGTTTTATATCCCTGACAGGAAGAGGCAGTTCCCCTCCCCTTCAGACTTAAACACTGGCAGGAAGAGTGGGGAGGCCCCTTTCTTGGCTCTGGGTCCTGGAGGGTGTGCAAGGCAGACAGATCCATGTGAGAAGCGTGGCTGATGGAAACACAGACAGATCTTCCTCAAGCATTACTGCAAATATCCAGCCCCCATTCACTCACACACAGAGAAACAGATGCTCTGTATTTCCATCTACTATTACCAGTGGTTATTCCCCAAGTGAATATCTTGGCAGGCAAAAAATGCTACCCTTGCAGAGGAGAAAAGTTATGTGAAACCCCAAGATGTGTAGGATTAAATTTTTGGTGGTTGTACAAGTGTGGGATGGATAATAACTAAGCATGATTAGTAGCCCAAAATATTAATGGGTCCCTGAAAGGAGACAGGAAGATAGAGGAAGAGAATAGAATAAAATAAAATATTCCAGCACAGAAGCAGTCCATACATCATGTGGCAGATCTCAAAAGTTGTCTTTTTATATCCTAGACAAAGTTTGAAGGGGAAGCCTACAGGTGATTTTCTTACCTGAGCCACTGTATATATTAAATAGATTTAATTAATTGGATACTTGTATATCCAATTAATTAAATCTATTTCCTTCCGGAGCTAAGGCAATGTACACAGCTCAGCCACCACTCATTTTTCCTTATAACAACGCTAAAAGGTGGTCTGGGCTAAGAGTATTTCTGATCCCAAGTTACCTGGTGAACTTCCATCTCTAAGGATGGCAGATGGGAACCTGGCTTTCTCTGATCTTACTCAAGACTTAACTCACTAAATATCATACAGGTGCTCTTTATTTTAAAATCTTTTTATTAGTGTAAGATGGTGTCAATATAGCTTTTGAGTGACAAAGGGCTAGTTTCCTGGAGAAATGTTTTGGGCAGCTAAAAAATACAAAATGAAATGCTTGATGGAAAAAAATATCTTTTGCCGAAAGCAATTGCTGTATTTTAGAATAATTATATTGAAATCATGGCCACACAGAGACATATATTAATAATCATACTGACAGAAATATGTAAGTCAAACTAGCTTCTCCAGACACTCCTGCAACACGAGGGCTGAACTGAATTCATCGTCTTTGACCTGCAAGCTTGATCCCTAATTGTTGGAGATTCTTCAAAGGAATTTTACTGCTTAAAATGAAGGACAAAAAGACATTCTCCTCATTCCCCACACAGACATTCTTTGATAGCCATCCTGGGAGCCAGTTTTATCTAAGAGAAAAGGCAACCACTGAGTTTGCACAACATATTTACCCATGCTGAACTTATCCATGGTTTGCTCACCAATTCAAAGGACCGGATTTCCGTAACATGCTTGTCTAGAAAGTAATCATACAGATTGTCATTGCACAATCTGCTAAGTTAAACTATGGTTGCTGTGTGTTTATACAGCTCAGTGCGCTATGCAAAGCCACAAAATGCTCTAAAGCCAACCGGCATGTTTTTAACAGAGTTCTCCTCTAATTTATAATCCAACACACTAGACACTATAATACAAGGTATCTTACACTGGCAAAAGGTAGTGGCACATTTACAGCTAACGATGTGGCACTTACAACCATAGGACAACTGCAATCTTCCCAATGTCACTGAAATGTGTCTACTATAATAAATATTTAAGGATGTTGTTCAATTAACGTCCCAATGTTAACCAACATTTTGTCCTTCCTCAGCAATGAATCCAGGACATCAAGGCTAACCTTTCCCATAACTATGAACGTTACCAATTGCCACTGAACTATTACTGTGTTTCTGCATACAGGTAGTTCTCAGCTTATGACTATTTGTTTAGTGATCATTTAAAGTTACAATGCTGCTGAAAATAGTGACCTATGACAAAACCCTGTACTTAAAACTGCCACACCATCCCCATGGGTCACATGGTCAAAATCCAGGCGCTTGGCAAGCAGCATAAATTTATAACACTTGCAGTGTCTTGGAGTCACGTAATTGCCTTTATGATCTTCCTAGGCAGCTTCCAAAAGCAAAGTCAATGGGGAAAGCTGAATTCGCTTAACAACCGAGGCAAAAAATGGTCACGAAATCAGGTGCAATTCATTTAATGACCATTAATGACTTAATGGAAATTTCTCTTTCAATTGTGGCCATACATCAAGGACTACATGCATCTAACTTTGCAAAACACTACTAGATTAAAAGGGGGAGGGGTATGTCTTTAGTGTGCTACCTAGAATATTCAAGCATTACCTCCACATCCTTCACAACAACCCTTTCAATTACTATTCCCATGATACATACGCAGGATAAACTGAGAGCGCTTCTTAATTAAAATGGCGTACTAGTGAACTTAGTTGGATGATGGGCATATTATCGTTCACCACCTTACCTCCTCACTCAGGGACTTCACACAGTGTGTTCATTTGAGACTGATGAAAAATCACACACATAACATTGAAAAAATGCACTGTTGGTTTGCTAAAGAAATATAGAGACTATTTTAGGTTTGCAAAGTTTACTTTGGGTTGTTTTATTTTTTAAAGAAAATACCCAAGACTCAGGTCCAAAACATCTGTACTTAAAAAGAAGAATTGCATGCCTACAAATTACAGAACTGAATTCTGTTTAACTTCCTTACACACACACAAAATGTGTTCCTGATTATTTCCAACTTTGTTTGCTGCAACACTGTAGTAAAGTACACGGAGTCATTTTGTTTCTGCAAATTCTTCTTGATCTCAACTCTCTCAGAAGTCTACTTCTACCATTCATTTCTCAAGCTTAATGCTATTTCAAACACAGTAACAATTTTCAATGGAGGCAAGGTAAACCTTCGATGATGCAAAATTGCTCAAAGTGTAATGATCCTTCACTTCTCTGATCATCTCTTCCTTCCTTCTTGGATATGAACAGTAATCATGATCTTTCCTAAGAACTGCCTGGCTTAATCAGATCAGAATTCTAAGTCTACATTTTCTTCTTAAACGCAATCTTAAATCCTCAGAATGAGCAATAGAGTGAGCAAGCAAGCATCTTATTCTTTATTTTTTATTATTACCAAAAATTGCATCTTTCATTTGACTTAAAAGTTGTGAACTACTTTTTTAAAATCTGACTATAGTTGTTTCCAAAAGTCAGACTAGGAAGCTAAATCAACTTTCTTCTTACTTATAAATACTGGCTGCTGTTCTAAACAGAAATTACTTAAATTGCTTATCTTCACTAGCCTGGAACTTAAAAAAACACTGTAGGTTGTCAGCCAGATACCCAGGTGAAAACAATTCCTTTTCCCTCTTACAAACACTAGAAATATTGCTGGTAAATCATATCTGATTTCATGAATTTGCTTTGTAAATGTTTCTTAGAACACAATAAATCTAAAATGTTACAAATCTAAAATCATAGTCATTTTAAATTATTAATATATTCTTATTAAATGGGCATTCCCCAATAAAGAGGTCTTTAGACTTTAAATGCAACAAGATCTATTATTTTCTCTTTAAATTACTCTTTATTTTCAAATATATTTCTGGCTCACTCATCTTTGGAAAGCGTCATCTTAAACTCAAATATGTTGGGGTATTTACGCACCATTGGTTATCATGATTACACTCCTGCAAACGTTTGCATACTCAGGATTGGTTGCCATGGTGAAAAAGAAACCTTGAAAAATTACCTATGAACTGCCCTCATTAAATAAGTGTAGTGCTTTTTTCCTTAATAAATCTTCACAATAAATTCTATCCCTTCGATACTTCCAGTTTAAGTTAAGAGCTGCCACCATAATGGCTGAAATATGAACAAAATTATCAGAAATTCTTTTATGTCTGGCCATATATAGAGTGAGTTCATGCATTATACTAAGCCATAATACATTTTGCTTAGTTGGTTTTAGCATTGGTAAACAAAATCCCTGTCATTTGCAAAATAGGTGTGCTTCACTGTATCACGATATAACAAACCAGTGATTGTGCTTACACAACAAGCTAATCACATTTTGGCTAAATACGTCTTAACTCAGATTATTTATTATTTTACTCAATATTGTCTTTCCTGACTAGAAATAGCATTCTTCAATCTCAGGTATACATTGTTGCTGTTTCTATGTGGTTTCTCTGCTCTTTTTTGCCTTGGTTGCAACCTGGCACTTTCTTCCTGCAATGTCTATGCTCTGCCATAAGTTATGGTTTTGCTTTTGACACTTCAAGCACTGAAACAACTTGCAGTTCTGTAAACAGTCTATGAGCACAGCCTAAGCACACAAATCAAAATATGGATAGCTGTGCTGTTACTGTGCCTAACTAACCGAAAAGAACTTGGTTAATAGGACCAAACTGGATGCTCTATCAAACATATGGAAGAAAAGTCAAGCCCTTCAATAGTCAGCCAGTTTGGTTATTGGGGTAAAAGGAATACAAACTGAAGACAAAGCAGAGTGAAGACACACTCAATCCAATTCCCACCAGACATTTTTGGGTTTTAGATCTCTCCCCAAAAATATTTTCTTTCCCATCACTATTAGGTCCCAAGATTACCTCACCCATGCCCTTCAGTTCCCAGAACTGAGAAAACAGCTGGAGGATCTGCAATAAAGAAGTACCAAAGGAAGGGGAAGAAAGTGGTTTGTTCCAAAGTACTCATTTGAGATCATTTATATCTTTTCCAGAGATTTGTTCTTCCTTTTTATATATTGAATGAAAACTAATTCCAGATCAATCTTTTTGTAATTTTTTTCTACAGGACTTCAGCTTTCAACCCTCCCCCTAGATCATACAGTTTTATATACATCCCGAAGGGCTTAAAACTATTCTGTTTAAAACATATAACTTTAGTTCAAGTGGTCAAGACTCAGCAGTGAGGTCACCTTTCTCCTAAAATCCAGTTTTTCAGATGCCTGATTTACTCTACTCTACCAAAACAGAAAAGTATTTTGTCTTCATGAGTGTAATTGGTAAACTTAAGGGTGCTGTTAAGGGAGGGGGGGAGGAAAACACAAAGACAAAGAAAAGACAAAGCAAAACCCAGCATTAAATCAAATCAGACAGCATGATGTTTAAAGGAGGAGAAACAGGCTCAAGATCCATGAGCTCACTGCCACCGTCTGAGGCCAGCCATTATTATCTTTCAGTTCAGTCTACCTAACAGGGTTGTTGTTGGAGAGGATAAAATGAAGAAAAGTCTTAAGACTGCCATCTTGAGCTTCCAAAGTATAGGCAGAATATAAAGGCAACAGACAAATAAATAATATAGGTTATAACAAATGTAGATTTCATCTGATATTAAAGTTGCAGAAGCACAACGAGATATTGCTTGTTAAACATGTTATGAAGAACTTGAAACCAGCTCAAAATTATACTTTCGTATTCCGTGTTAATTAATCCGCGGTAATTTCTAGTTCCCTATTGAGAACTGCAAGACAGCCTTAGCTTCATCTTTTCATTCATAAAAGTATGCTCTGAGGGAAAAAAGGTAATCCATTTCTTTGACTACTTTGATGAAAGAGCAGAATTGCTACCATCCGCTTGAGCCAGTTCCATCGCTATCCCTTACTTACGATTAAATGTGATTAACCTTCGGCGGTATATTGCCCCAAGATAACAACTCCCACCGACTCCCCCGGGAGTTAATGGTCTCTTACAACAGCCGAGCTTAGAACACCCGCCCCGCGTCTCCATTCCGCACCAACGTCCCACAGCTCGTGTCAGTCCTTGAAGGTGACCGGGTGGAATTCCTTCCTCGTATCTGCCCTCCCCAGAACAAGGCATCACAGTGACCACCTCTTTGCCATCGCCAGCAGACCGCGTTACCTTCCCCCCACCCGTGCTCCCCTCTGCCCGGGAAAAGCTCAGCTCACCATGGCGCACACAGACAGACGGGACGGGCTCGCTTGATCTGTGGCTGCCGCCTCCAGTCGAGATTACGCGCGTTGCGCCCCCTCCCCGTCTCGGCCTGCTAGCCCAGCCTGGAGCCAGCCCCTGGCAAAAATCCCGGCCCCCGACGCCGTGGCTGCCTGCAGCTGCAGTCTCTGCCGGAGCCCGGGCAAGGGCACGTGGAGACGCGACTGCGGCAGCACTGAAAAGAGAGGAGGGGGAACCAAACTGGGACGTCGCCTCTGCTCTCCGCCTCCTATAAGTACCCTGGAGAGGAGAGCCGCGAGTCCTTCTAGATCTCAGCTCGATTGGGAGCCGCCACTACAGACTGTTCGCTCGGCGCTCTACGTTGCGTTAGGGGAGTGCCTCTGAGCTTGTACAGAATGCATTTCGCTCGGATGAGAGAAAACCATGGCCCTGCGCTTCAGTGTTTGGCAGGCAATGTTAGAAGACTTGCATCACGCCAGGAGGATTACTTCTGGAAATTTTTTGAAATCCAGATTTTACTGTATTTGTTTTCTCTCTAAAATAAATATATGCTTAAATAAATCATATATTTGGGGAATCGGTGTGGTATAGTAGTTAGAGGACTGAATTATGAATGGGAAACGAAATCCCCACCTTGTTGCAGCCAGGAGCTGGGCTCTCACAACAACTTAACCTGGTTACTTAATTTTATGGGTTTCTGCACTCAAGCCAAACCCAACCTGACTAATTCAAACACATGAAGTGCACACATATAGCTCCTCTAAAGCAGCAGTCGGGTCTTTATATCAGCTGGTTGTGAACAAAACCCTGAGAACAAACTATGATTCAGTTGTTGGGGGCTTAGTGTTTTGTGTGAACTCAATCTTTCTGGTTTCTAAACTACTATTGCTAAATTGTGTGATGTGAACATTCTCCCCCCCCAATACCAGCAAAACTATGATTTAGATTCTTGTGCACCCAAACCAACATCTCAGTCTAATGTACTGTGCTTTGCAAAGATGTTAGCAGGATATAGCAGAGAGCAGAATCATGTACTCTGTATTTAGTTCTTAGAAGAGAGATGAAATATAAATGTAATCATAAAGAACTGTTCTTCAGTTTTACTTTGAAAATTGCTGGTTCGCATTGCTTTTAGGTAGTGTTTGAATTACTGTATGCCAGAGGTGGCTGTCTCCTTGGTTACCGTTGTTAGAAGACTGGGCAGCATGTAAAAAAGGACAGGTTACTGCACCTTTAATAGTTGCAGTTTGCAAGCCAGGGTTTGCTTCTAAGCACCAAAAAGCATGCTGGGGATGATCCGCTTCAACAAAAATATGATTTGACTTCTTTTAAAATGCAGTATCAATAATATGACCACTAGCACGATTATTTAATCCCTAATCCCATTTATCAATTTCATTGCTAAAACGACAATACGGATAGTCGTCGACATAACAACAGTTTATTTAGCAACTGTTCAATGTTGCAATGGCACTGAAAAAGATGATTTATGACCGTCTTTCACACTTAACAACCATTGCAGCATCCCCAAACACTAGGCAACTGACTCATGACGATTGCAGTGTCCTGGGGTCATGTGATCAGCTTTTGAGAACTTCTGACAAGCAAAGTCAAAGAGGAAGCCAGATTCACTTAACAACTGTGTGACTAAATTTAACTGCATTGATTCACTTAACAGCTGTGGCAAGAAAGGTCATAATTTTTTTTAAAGCTTTTTAAATGTCTTTTAATTATTTTTTAATGTTGATTTGTTGTGAGCCGCCCTGAATCCTAGGAGAGGGGCGGCATACAAATACGACAAACAAACAAACAAATAAATAAAATGGCAAAAAATTCACTTAACAAATGTTTCACTTAGCAACAGAAATTTTGGGTTCCATGGTGGTCATAAGTGGAGGACTAACTAATGTTTGGAGGTAATCTGGGAGTCTGCATCCTTAGTTCAATTTCTATTGGGGTCAAAGATTTTTACTCCTACTAAAATACTAAGCCTGCTTTAGTGATTCTCAAATCTGGGTAAATTACCCATCATTGAATAAAGCTTGTTTTCCTCTGGGTAATGGCACTCAAACCTATTACCTAATCCCAACAGGGGCATTTAAACTGACTTAAAGTTTTTTGTCTGCATTGGGTAAAAAAGACTTTATAATAGGTAATTTTGGACAATGAAGAAAAACCTTTTGGGAAGTACCATTTTCTATTTTAATCTTCTAACCACCAAAGCAAGGGATTCCCAAAGAGCTATTGGGAACCAGCGGTCTGGGAAAGTCAACCGGATGGTGGGTTTGCACAGTTCTTGAGCCTCACCTCTCTGCACGTGCCAAGAGGCGGCTGGATAGGGCCCGTTCACAAAAGTGTCAGGATAAAAAAACACAAGACTGCAGTCAAAAGTTTTTAGGGATACAGTGTTCAGCAGTGCAGATCCCAATGATCATGTAGATTTTTGGATCACCCCTATGGAACCCTCAGTCCCTGTCAGTGCTGTTTTGTAAGAAACAAGGTGCCAGAACTCACATCTTGATAATTTTTTATTTAAAAATAAAATGTATTTATTCGTTTAAAAAGTATATTTCAGTTCTTAACTTAAATTTAATGTATTGTATTTAAGGCAAAAAAGGTGCCAGAACTATGACAAAAAAGAAGCACTGGTTCCTGCCTCTTCAGGTGTCCATCAGTCAATTGGTTTGTAAAAAATGGATCAACGCCTTAAAAGTGATCTCTCATTGAAGCAGAGAAGTGTTAGTAGCAACATTACTAGTACTCGTAGAACTGAAGTACTGAACAGATCTTGAATGTGTTGTCCCGAGTGTAATCCCATAGAACAGGCCTCCAAAGAAAAGTACAAATAGGAGATACCACAATAAACAATCAAAATGGGTTTTCATTAAGAAAGGAGTTCTCTTGCTCCAAAGGCTTTTTGCACTTCAGCCAGCAAGTCTCTGTTAAGAATTATTGGTTATTGGGGCATGAAGTACATAAAATAATTCAATTGGTAAATAAATAATTTTCAAGGAATGATTTATTTTTAAAAATGCGGTGCATTTGTTATTTATTTGGTGGAGGGGGGAACCCTTAAAGGCAAAGAATGTGTGAGAAGGTGTTTGATTGGCTGGAACCCACCTTTGTTGAATATATATTTAGTCCATGGTTACAGGATGTTTGAGATGTGTTGCGCTATGGTTAAGTGACTTTAATGAACATTTGCAAATCCTCAAATCATATCTGATTTATTTGCACCAGAACTTTTGATACCTAGGTGACATCCAACCCTGAAGACAAAGGCAGGGAGTTTCTTTTAACCAAGCATTCTGTTCTAACAGTTGCCAGCTGCCTTTCTCCAAATTATCTATAATTTTTTTTTTGTTTATCCAAATTATTTGGTAGCATATATTTCCTCTGAACATGGAAGTTGACTTAGAAAAGGTATAACAAGTGCAGAAGGATTTGGGGTGGGGAAGAGATAAAATTCCAAAGCAGGCTTCTAGATGATTTATTTCTATTAAAGTGATTGTTATCCAATAAAGTAAATTAACTTCTTCAGCAGTTTTTAATCTTTTAAAACTTTCCAGTCTGTGATTAAAATAGTTTTTCTTTGCCAAAGCAGAATCCCAACTAACCTACATAGCTATGGGATAAATAGTATGAGTTCTAAATTAACTTTTGTTCCCTAATTTCTAGACATTAACCACAGGCCACACAGGGACATTCTTATACAGACCAACACTGTTTCAGTATATGTCAATGGGAGGGAGGGGCTACTTTTTTCAAGGTTTTTCTTTCAGCCTGTTTGGATTCCAGGGGAAAAAAATATAAAGCAAACTAACTAAACTTTCCAGTCTATTTGGTTCCAGCTGGGCTAAGCCCGAAATGAAAGAAGGACAGGGTGGAATAAGGATTTTTATACCCCAGAAGCTGGCAGTTCCAGAGAAAGTCAAATGACTTTGCTTTCATCAGCTTCCAGACTTTCAGCCAGAAGAACGAATAAGTTTACGGAGTATTTTTTAATTATTAAAATCCCATATGCAGGAAAGGCAGACTGTGAGGTAAAGCTAGCTTTCTGCCAACACAGTTGGGCCTCGTAACCTCCCCCTTTCCCCTTCCTACAGCCCCCCTTGCCTGCCCACTCATTTCCTGCCAGTGACATGTAGCCCCTTTTATATGTAGGCTCTGCACTGAGGTTTTTGTCTTGGTTCCCCTTTTAAACATTGATTCCCTGCAGCTCAGCTCCCTATCACCTTCATCCCCATAGACTGGTGACGTTTACATCCATTCTTCCCTTAATTTGATCTTAAAGAATATGGAAGAAGTTGTTTCTGCAAACAGAATGAATATTAGGATATAGGAAAACCACATTGCCAGAACCTAAATATGATTACTGTCATGATGGGTTACAGCAATATAATGTGCACTAAAATTGTTGTTGTTTTTCTTTTCTTTTGCTTGTCTTCCCCTTCAAGAGGATAAGTTAATTTTGCTTACTCTGCACTTTGAATGTTGACTGTATTCATATTTCCACTTGGTATTCACTGCTTGCTTTAATAATATTTGTTTTGAAAGGGGGAAAAAAGACTAGATCCAATTTTTTTCTTGCACTGGAATCCAGGGCAGACTACAAGCTGGAAACCTAGCCAGGTACAGAGAGTCCTTGACTTATGACCACAATTGGAATCAGAATTTCCATTGCTAAGCAAGGAGGTTTTTAAGCAAGTCACGCCTGATTTTACAACCTTTTTTCTATTGTTGTTAAGCAAAATCACTGCAGTTGTTAAGTGAATTATACAGCTGTTGAGCAAATCCTGTCCCCCCCCCATTGTCTCCAAAGATCTGGGAAGGATTCAAATGATGATCACATTTTTGAGATGTTGCTACTGTTGTAAATGGCCCGTGGTCGGCAAGCATCTGAATTTTGACAGATGCTCTTGACAGTCTTAAGCATAAGACTGGTGGTAAATTACTTTTTTCGTTGTCATGGAAACTTTGAATGGCCATTAAACAAATGCTTGTAAATCGAGAACTATTTACACAGGTAATCTTTGACTTACAACAGTTCCTTTAATGACTATTTGAAATTACAATGTCAATGAAAAAAGTAACTTATAATCATTTTTCACACGTACGACCATTGCAGCATCTCCATGGTCACATGATCAAAACCCAGATGCTTGGCAATGGATTCATATTTATGATGGTCGCAGTGTCCCAGGGCTCATGGGATCACTTTTGGAAACTTCTAACAAGAAAATTCAATGGGGAGGGCAGATTCACTAAACGACTAACTTAACAACTGCAGTGGTTCAGTTAACAACTGTGGCAAGGTACGTCATAACACGGAGCAAAATTCACTTAACAAATTGAGGTTCCATTGTGGTTGTAAGTCGAGGTCTACCTGTACTGACTGTGCTACACTTTGTTTACCCCCAACAAGATTCCAGTACTAAATGCCTTTGCACAGATATGTCATGTGCATCTTTGTATTCCTCACATTAAGTTTCCTGAACAACCTATTCCTCTGAACATATTTCAACTGCTTTTCCTTACTCTTCTGAGTTGCTATAGTAGCAACAAGCCATCAGAATTGAAGAAGACATCTTGTCATAGTAAGAGTTAAGCTCCAACATGTTTAAGTTCAAGAATCAAGGTTTCTTCCAGAATTGCTAACTTATTCCCAGAGTAAGGTAACTTCCTAATTACTAACTTACTAATTTACTAATTACTAATTACTAACTTACTAGCTCCCAGATAAATTTTCTTCTAGGCTCTGCATCTTTTCTGGTAAATATTATTAAAAGATTCAGACTGTGCCACAATAAAATGAGATTTCCAGTCTCCACAAATATTTGAAAAATAAGATTGAAGACAACAAAAATGCACATGCATACAGTTGAACTAAATGAAAACTGTTTTTGGTCCACAGAAACCTGAAGCTTTTTATAAAGGTCCTTTAAATTGAGTTACCCTTGTGGTGGCTATATGGAGATGTCCCTCTAGTCTCCTTGACAACAAAACAGAACAAAACAGTCTGTCTGCCTTCTTGTGAAATGTTTGGGAAGTCTAACCTACAAGATCTCTTCATAAGCATCTCCAGAAATAAGCTGTATACTAAAATTTGGTTGGCATCACATACAAGGTTGAAATGTGGTTGGTTAGTTTATGATTTAGTATGTTCTACAAATCCAGCTTATAGAGTTAATTTATGGTTCAATGTATTAAAGGAATATAGGCGATGAGTTAGGTCACTATACCATGTTTCAGATAACCCTGGATTATTATGCCATGTAAACAGCCTAAATCTGATCCAAAAGTTGAGCTTACTGGACCCGAACAAAGCACTTTCCTGCCAGCTTTCCTCCAAATAAATATAATATATTGTGCAAAATCACTACCCCAAATTTGGAGGATACCAATGAAATTCTTTAGATGCTTCAAATTAAAGGGAAATTGAACAGTTCAAAGGTGGAAAGGCAGAAGTCAAAACAGGAGGGGGAAATGTGAACCTATCTATTATGTTTATAAAACTAGGGAATCATAGTTTTGACTTCGCTATCTTGTTTAACATTAGATGGTGCCCAAACAGCCCGAAACTTCTGAATTGGTTTGTTTTGCTGCCTTGTTATCACTTATTACAGTGATACAGTGTTGTTCCCCACCTAGACCTTGATGGTTGTAGTTATGTCAACTAATCTGCCCTCCATTATTTAGTTTGGTATTTATAAAGAGAAATATTTTTGAATGATTTTTCTCTCCTCTTCTTGCTGACATGGTGAAGATTGTCTAATGATGGTTCATCCTGTCTCTGGTCTCCTTCCTCCTAAATCTAATGCACTATGATACCAGAACAAGGTAGAAGATAAACCCTTCACAGGTTTAACATTTCTCTCCTAGTCGCTGGGTTTAGCCAATGAAAAGACAGAGTCCCAAAGAAATGGAATATACTTGACTACCTACTCCAAACATTCATACACAAGGTACACGCAATGCACTGCCATATTCCGTTCACCCCTGAATATTTTGCTGCTTAATTGTTATACTCTATTGCACCAACATCTACCACCTGAGCTACAAATATTTTCTATCATTTCTAACTACATTGCAGCTCTGCCTTTGTTGGCATTGTGGCTTGGTACTGGTAACTGCAGGATAATATATAAAACGATTGGCTACTAGCTTGGCATGTTTCTGTTCATGTTCTTTCTCCAGTTCTTCAAGTTAAAGAAAACCCGCAAGAACATAACTTCTATAGCATTTTCTCACCCGTCCTGAAGAAGGTCTCCTTCTCATGGTCTATAACATCCTTAGGAAACATTGTTGAATTGTACATGTTGTTCCTCCTCGTGACATCAGAAGAGGCTGTCTTATCCAAGTCCTTTCCCACAAAATGGCCAAGGTGTCACTGCCATATAGATCCCAAGAGAGAGCAAGATACGAAACTAGACAAGAAAAGTAGATAGCAGAAAAATGACTTGGAAGTCTCAATTCTAGAAAAAAAATTTTTTTAAATGAAACTGGATATTTTCTGGATGATGATTTTTTCACAGTACAGTATTAACATCTATACCTGTGTATGGATGTAACATTACACAATTTGCTTATCCTGACTGTAAGGCTAACACTGACCAATATGGATCAATGGTCCATCTTGGTCTAAAGCAATTTTCTGTTTTCCTATTTAATACTGAAATCTCTCCTTTCCACAAAAACATTTTATAATTATGCTTTTTGCTTAAAATATATTCTGCTGTTTGTGTAAGTTAATGAACCAATTCAATAGATTTATATACAACATCTTCTTAATCATTTTCACTGGGAAATCAGGTGATAAGATTGTCAGAATATTCATGAGCTGGAATGTTTGCATAGTAACAGATCTGGCAATGGGGACTGCTTGGAAATAGAAATAAAAAAGTCTGAGCATGGCTTAGCTTTTTCTCCTTCTGTTCTCACTCTGTCTCTTTCTGCTTTGTAAATCTCTGCCATGGTAGAAGAACAATTTGATATTGTATACATGTCTCATATGTTATTATACGCATAAAGAGAAGTTAATGAATCCTGCTGCATCAGTTACCTGTGTGTGCTTTCTGGATTTATTTTTGCAACAAATTCTAACAAAGATCCTAAAGCCCAAAGCCACATGTCTACCCTTTTCCATTCAAAAAATCTTAATTGTGACCCTAAATATTTCATTACAACTCATAATGAAAGAGAAGAAATTATAAAGATTATTAACTGTAGAGCTGCAGTTATTACATTTAAATTGCAAGTAAGTTAAAAAAATTTTTAT